>OW203763.1:19719629-19793407 GCA_934045905.1 Leuctra nigra | reverse complement strand
GGGGGGTGGCATATTTTTTTGGTACTTTTTGGATGATGGTGTTTCGGGGGGGGGGGGGGGGGGGGGGGGGGGGGTAGAGTTAATTTATGAATATGCTTGTAGTTGTACAAAGCACAAAGCAATTATTATACGTAATATATTTTGAAAAGTCACCGCGGGAAACAGGGGGTTCGGGGGCATATAGCCCCCGAGAAAATTTTTGATCAAGGTCATTCGTTTAGGTACAATTTTGAATCACAGTGTATAGCTATTTTGGGGAATTATAAATTGCAAAATATCCAAAAAATGGTCTAAGAGATTTAAGAATAGGTAAATTTATTGAACTTATGGATATGCATGTCCGGGGCGCATGGCCCCGGAAATTTTTTGAATATTTACTCAATTCTAACCGTTTTGGAAAGTTTTTGACATGATCCGTCTATTTTTACGTGTTTTTTTCACATATTATTTTGAAGGTATTTGTGCCGGGGGGGGGGGGGGGGAGGGGGGGGGCACATGCACATGCACATGCCATGCCTGGCATGCCTGGATTTAACAAAATCCTGCCGCTAACTTTATCGGGTTTGTACAGATAAAGTTAGCCTTTATTTATCCGCTAACTTTATCCCGCTAACTTTATCTAAACATTGTACAACTGGGCCAAAACAATTGGACAGTTGCCAACAATGAGTTGCGACACAACAATTTCCCGTCTCATGTGTGTCGCAAGGAAAGTTGCCTTTAGGCCCGGTTGTACAATGTCCCGATAAAGTTAGCGGCAGGATTTATCGTTAGAAACCTTGGCAACGGCTAATGAAACACGGCCATCTAGACTGCTTAAGACCACTTGAACTTTATCATAAAACTATCGTGACATTGTACAACCTTGCCTAAGAAAACCGAAAGAAAACCGAAAACATTTGAAAATTGTCCCATAGTGTCCCAGTCTCCCCAATTGTACCTAGTACTAGGTTAGCTTCAATAATAATACATACCGCAAGCAACAGATTATCTTTGGATTGATTTCCATGTGAATGGGAAATAACGCGAAGTTTGGAACACTTTGTCACCAAACAACGGAATGCATCCTCTGACGTTGTATACGGCAATGTAATATCTTCCAACTTCTCACAAGTATTGATGAGGGCGACAATTAGATCATTGGAATGAACAGCTCTTAGATCCAGTTTGATGAGGTTCTTCAGACTTGGAATAACATGAGCAAGTGGTTCAATCCTGAATTGCTCAGTTTGGTTTTCTTCTCCACGTACTTTCAAACTTGTTATATTCTCATTTATTAAGACACCGTACAGAATTCGTCCGTCACGAATTTTATATTTGAGGTTATCATGAGAAGAAAGAGCTGCTTCACATACGAAGTTCCACATTGGTGGTGGTATGAAATCAAGCAAAGCATCGTGAAGTAGCTGAACTGAGGCAGTGCAATCAGGGATATCATAGGTTAGTTTGAGCGAGGTTGCATACTTGTCTTCAATTGCCTTACATTTAGTAACAATTAGATCACTGATTGTCTCTTTAGCACGACGAAAAAGAGTTTTTGGCACATTGAATGGAGGCATTTGGAAATTATAATCTAGCAAAGAAAAGTATAAGGAAACTTTACTTCTTCTAGCACGCTGCCATCAACTGCCATTTTCTGTAAGTGTGAAGTGAGAAGTGTGAAGGTGTGAAGCAAAGATACTAGTGTGAAGTTAGCACTCCAGTACTGAGAGAGAGGGAGAGCCCAGCACCAAAGACCCTCCTAAATCAACACAATGTAATGCAGGTTGCGTTGAGAAAAATATAGTACTGCGGGGTGCCTCAGTTCTGGAGTGCTACTTCACAGTTTTGTTGTTATTTGTCATCATAACACTTTTAAATGACGATGTCGGTTAATGGATCTATTTTTATTTTGTTGACATATTCGAACAAATAAGCGATACGTGATGGAGCCACTTCTGGCAGGAAAATTTTTATTTGCACTTTTTTGTTTTGATGTTCGTGTTTCCACAAGGCAGTGAAAAAGGAGAAACAAATGAAATGTAGATTTAGTTACAAGTTTACTTTTTCAGCCATAACAAACAACTAAAGCAAATTTTATATCATTTATTTACATAAATAAACCCTTTACAACCGCCATTATCGTAGTACCAAAGAATCCACCAGAGGTCAGTCGTGTTCCTTATTTTCTCGATAAATAAAAGTTAAATGTGGGCTTTGTTCTCGCTTCCAAGTCCATGGAAAACATTTGCAAAATTAAAAATGTTTTTTTACTGATTACGATTTTTGTCATAACACTTTTAAATGACGATGTCGGTTGATGGTTCTATTTTTATAAGTTATACATAATAGTGCCCTATGGATAATAGTCAAATTTAGGCTTTGTTCTCTCTTCCAAGTCAATGAAAAAAAAATGCACAATTAAAAATTATTTTTTCTCGGAGACTTTTTTTGTCATAACACTTTAAAATGGCGATGTCGGTTGATGGATTTAATTTTATAAGGTAGACATAATAGTGCCCTATGGATAAAAGTCAAATTTGGGTTTTGTTCTCTCTTCAAATTCAATGAAAAAAAAATTCACAATTAATACATATTTTTTCTTGAAGATGTTTTTTGACATAACACTTTTAAATGACGATGTCGGTCGATGGATTTATTTTTATAAGGTAGAGATAATAGTGCCCTATGGATAATAGTAAAATTTGGGCTTTGTTCTCTCTTCCAAGTCAATGAAAAAAAATGCACAATTAAAAATTATTTTTTTCTCGAGGACGTTTTTTGTCATAAGGCCTTTAACGGAGTGTCTATTCGCACGAAACACGAAACACGAATTCGTGCACGATTTTCGTGCCGCATTAGTTCATAGTCGTGTCACTAGGTTGCGACGTTTTAAGTTCAGTCGTGTCACCATAGGTGTCACTAGTGTCGTTTTAGTACACATTCGTGCCGCAAAAAGCGTTGGCGTCGGCTGTCAGCTGTCACAGTCAGTGACAGTTCTCCGCCCATTTGGTTTTCCGAGTTGATTGATTTGATTTATTAAGTTACAATTTGTATTAATACAGGTGGTAACACTTAATTTTAATTTAATAATCAGTTAAAATTCATTGGAAATGAGGCTTGAAGCAGAATCCCATAGTAAAGTGAAGTTAATCTATTACGATTTTGTAGGTAGAAATAAATTAATTAAGCCAACACTTTTCATTATTGATGAATACGAAATTAAATGTACGTGTAGGTAGGTCCTACATTCATTCACCTACTGTTTTATCCTACAAGATATTCTTTAGTTTATTAGCAGAGAAGTGTGTAAATCCTACAAACAAAGCTACATTTTTATGATTTTTTTAAATACGATTTTAGAAAATTGCAACTAAAAGACCCTGTTGTAATAGACCTGAGGAAGCTGTAATGGGATTCTACATTCACATTTAACACTCTTAATAGACTAATAAAACAATTATTTCAATAGTCAATAGTATGAAACAAGTGGGATTGGCTCAGGGGTAAAACACAAAATCTCAACAATTATGTTATAATGTTTTATTACAAAAAAAAAATAAAGTTTCATTGAAATTGTAAAGAACAATCAAAGTATAATATAAATGCAGATGTTAACGCCGAGGCAAAGTCGACTTTGTTGTTTACCTCCAGGTAAAGCGACTGCCGGTGTTGACCTTTGCGATGATGACCCAGTGACCTCAAGTCACCAGCGGTGATAACAAAAGTGACAAGGGAATTGTCATTGTTGTGTATAGATGCTGCTCTGTTTACTTGACATTGATTTCGTGACCCCGTGGTTACGAAGGCGTCTGGTCCTCGGCTCGTTCAAAGACTCATCTGTAGTCCTCGGGCTTTTGGCTGAAGCAAGTTGGCTCTGCATGTAAAGCAGGAACTGCAGACTCGTCGGAAACTCCCGGAGTACGCAAGTCGCTGTCCACGCATGGTTCAGTGAAAATTAGTATCACTGTTCGTTGCGGTTGCACAATTGAAAGCACCGATGAATTTATCTATTATACTAATCACGGCATACTCGCCGCGACCATCTCACGTGACCTCCCCTCCCCTCGAATAATCTACCCTAGATAGGCAAACCGACACAAGAATGATTCAAGAATATGGACAAAATTTAAAAATGTTACCGTCTGACGGTAAATTTACCCGAGGAAAAATACGGTATATTCCACATCACTAATACTTTATTCATTACATTTCCGTAGTTAGAGTAATGTATCGAACCTCCTTCTTTGACTACACAGCTTGAAAGGATCTCACTTATGAAGAAAGTTGCATTCTCTTCTTCTGTGAGAGGTTCTTTTTGACATGTTGTGGGAGGGTTATTTACGGGAACGACGGTCTACAGCTGGTTTCTTCTACTCTCGTATTCGTTCACAGTTCTGTAGCGATGGCGGATAGTCACTCGGCACAGCACATCACCGTCTGTTCCATAAGATTGGTATGAATGGGACACGTGAACTAGCTGAAAACAATTAAATACATGTTTACGGCAATAATAACTTTTAGAGATGTTGCACGTAGGTAGGTACCGGTGCTCGCTCATCAACGCGTTACAAACTAGCGGTTTCCTAGTTTAAAATTTTAGAAACCTATACTTACTACCTACCACGATAACGATAAGGTTTCCTTCAAGGCGGAGCGTCTGAAACACAATTATGCTGAACTTGTCTCGTAGTATTGACAATCATCGTCAATCCCTCGTAGTAAGACAGAAGTTGCTCTTGCGATCACCAAAAATCATCCACTAGAATGGAGATAGCAGGCATATAGATATTGACAATTAAGGCAACTCATCATGTCATTAGTAAACTGGCTCTTTGAGAAATATTTCATGCATAGTATGGCCCATGGTGGTATATAGGTTAGGTGAGTGAACCAAAGCTGAGGCAGTGGTACAAGAACGCACGCGGTTCCGCGCGCTGCCGCAGCGCGCGCTGCGATCACCCGGTCTGACGCTTGTAATGCAAGCAAATGCAAGGACGAGGATTTCGCTGACGGCAAAGTGTTATTTCACGCCGCGTTCATTTCTACACTTACGCATATTGTGTGTTCACAAACGATAATAATTGTTTACGTATCAGTTTAAGCAATACGCTATTTCTTATACTTATGTAAAAATACAATTAATGTTCTATCACTGTTTTCATTGATTTTTTAGTACTGTGCACTGAATGGTTGATATTTGAAATTGCACACGATAAACCATTTCAAACTGAAATGTTACTATTACTAATTAAGTAATTAACACATAGGTAGGCAATTAAATTTATGTTTTACGATGTCGTTAATTTTGATAACTTTTTCTTGGTTTGATTTCACTTCAGAGACATTGTTGTTTGTTTGCAATGTTGTCGCATTCTTTAGTTTAAATGTAGTTATGAATAATCAACATCATCTTTGTGAGCACACGAAAAAATTAATTGCCCTTTGTCCAAATACACTGTTCAATGATTCTTCATAACAATCTGGGCTCATGTTGATTGCTAGGCAACTCTCCACATTTCATAGGAAATTAAGCACATGATTGTTCAGATGGGTTAAAAGTTTCTTTTAAGTTCCCGTGATGGAGGCACTTCTGGCAAGATGGCTATTATCAGTCCACAGATAATACATATTTTTCATTACCTTTAATTTGTAAGATATTATCTATAGTCTTGACTTTGTGACATCTACATTCATTGTGATCTCAGGGTGAACATAATTTTTCGTCATTTGGTATGCACAAACAGGGTTGCATCATGGCATCCTTGAAGGGGAGGGGGGGGGGGGGGGGGGGGGAGCCGAACATTTTACAAATTCTACTTTTTCCCTACTTTGACACCTTTTGCACTGTCAAACTTGTCATTATACACCTCCTTTAGATTGCAGATATGACAGACCCAACATGCTCTATAAGTTAATTTGAAACTAATCTAAGATAGTCAGTTATAAAAAATTTCGCCGCGCGGCAGTTTTCTGGGTGTCAAGAACCCATTGAGCCCGGCTAGACCACTTATTTTTGCACAATCTGTTTGCCCCCCCCCCCCCCCCCCTCCCCCGGGCTAAATTGTTGGAATTCATTCAACACTGTGCATAAAAGTATGATTTTAATTAATAATAATATCGGACAATGCGTAGACACGTCACGTTCATATTTATTGGCATAAGTCGATATCGTATTACTATTATCATATGAATTTTTTTTATTATATCAATTAATTAACAATTAATTATACCCCATCCAACTAAAGTCGGGTTGGGGGGTGGAGGTAGCTCCACCTTCTTCTAGGGCCTCCTGGGATGCCGAAGTCGGCCGGCCATTCCAACTTCTTCCCCGTCGTCTTCTTCCTCATCGTCTTCGCTCTCCTCTGATTCCTCCACCTGCCGCTCCACCAACTCATTCCATCTTTCTACATCTTCCCACCACTTCTCTCCTTCCACTCTCCTCCAATCTTCGCCTCTCTCCGCCACATCCTCTTCAATGCTGTCCATCCACTTGGTCCTCGGACGCCCAGCCTTCTTTTTCTTCACTTGTCTTCCCTTCTCAAATTCTCTTCTAGGAATTCTCTCCTCTCCCATTCTTTTCATGTGCCCGAACCATCTCAACCTCTCTCGACTTATCTTCAAACTTAACTTCTCCACTCCCAAGTCTTGTCTTATCTTCTTACTCCTGATTTTATCCAACTTGGTCACTCCCGCCACCCCTCTCAAAAACTTCATCTGTGATGCCTGGATTTCTGCTATTTCTCTTCTGCCCATTGGCCATGTTACCGCCCCATATGTCAGGATTGGAATATAGTACAGTTTGTATATCAGTAGTTTGCACCTCATTGGTATACCCTCCTTCCATAACAGCTTCCGAACACATTGGTAAAAGCTCTCCGCCGCTGCTCGTCTCTTCTTTATCTCGCGCTCCACCTTACCATCCCTTGTCACAACACTTCCTAAATAATAAATATTAAATACTAAATACTAATATAATATAAATACTAAATATTACCTAAATAATATGAATATTATCATTAATTACAATTATGTTTTCCACAGACAGTTAATTATGTGACATATTGTCCAGTCTTTCATGTGTTGCTTTGCTATCTATACTTTCATTGTGATCTTGTGAAATATCATTTATCTATATGTATACCTTCGCCGCGTGAGATACGTAAGGACATAATATCATACTTATATCATATTATCATAATAAAACAAATGCATTTTTATGCAGAAAACCCTGAAGAAAGAAGCTAGGAATCAGCTGATCAACATGATGTCATTCTTTATTCTAATTGGCTGAATGGCTGTAAAGGAAGGCGGGGTCTACGCCGCGTGAGTCGAGCCGAGGCGGCCGCGATCTGAGCCAAATGTATTTGAAAATTTGTGTAGACGAAACTATTCAATATTTTTGCATGCCGTTTCTTTTGTTATGGCAGTCGAGAAGTTAGGAATGTTACGAAAAAATGGCAACTGCTTGGTTTGTATATTCTTGCCGGAATTGAGTGTTATGTTTTCAATTTGGCGGAATTTTAATCAAGTCGAAATAAAAAAATAATTTTGACCATTATATGTTGACATTTTGACCATACATGCAGCGACAAATATGTTCATGACATTGCCAGCTATATTATGTTTTTTAAGATTTGTTTTAGCTCGTCTAGTTTTGGACATAGTGCTGATTTTATGAATAAGGGTAGCTATCCCCGTATTTGTTGAATTTAAGGGTGAAGGAGTCAAACCACAACTTGCCAACGGTTCTTTTTGGATTCAGCGCGTCAAAATACATAGGAATATCGACGTTGGCAACTTTTAACAGACCTTCCCGCCAAGTTGTGATGTTTTACTTCTGTTCCGCGACTATCAGCCCGCCGTGCATCAGACCGGGTGACGCTCACGCGCCTGGCGGTGGAACTGTGAACAGCGTGCCTTTTGAGACCGCGCGGGCAATGGGAACGAGATAGGGCGTTCTCTCACCTAACTATCTACCACCATGGTATGGCCAATTTATTGAGCTTGGTGGGAGATAGTCTAACCATAACCAAAGATTCCATAAATAAATATTGGTTATTTTCACTGATCATTAGGTCCAAGGTATATGTCATTTACCCTGCCAAAACTGCCAAAAACTATACTTTCTACCTACCTACATCATCACGATGAGGTGTAGCTTGTGGCAGTTAGCTACAGGTTATGTATTTGACAGCTTACATAAACATCTTTTTATGCACATCTGTAGGTATTAATGAATGACGACAGAAAACTCATAAATAACACATTGAAATACGTAACTTCTTGGTAAGGTAGGTAGTAGGATACCAGATACCTACCAAACCTCTACGTTATAATATTAACCCAGAAAAAAACACTCCATGTAAAAAAGGCAGCCAAGTCTCTTTACTTTAAAAAAATTCAACACCGAAAAGGAGTGATATCAAAAAAGGAGCCAAGTCAATGACATTTCCAAATATTTAATCGTATCTTTGAAATAAAAGTATAAACACCGAGAAATACTTTACAAAAGGACTTGGCGCATCGTTTTTTTAAAGACATCATTCTATCCTAAAAGTGGAAAGAAATTTACAAGTAGGTACATTTTCCTCTTTCTATTAGAGCCAGAATCTATGAATCAAGCTACTTTTAGTAATGACTATTTTATAGTTTTGTCAATGGCGATAGAAGCATGATTTTATGCTGTAATATATAAGTAATATAAGGGTGAAAGAATTACATAACAATTGGAAGTGGTGAGAATGTAGGTTTCTTTGGAAAACTTCCATGGAGTCAGGAGTCAGGATCCTCATCAGTGTGTTGTGTCTAATGTCCGCCCGTCCGATCGGGTAGCTCAGTTGGTAGAGCTCTCGCCCGGCAAGTGAGAGGTCCCAAGTTCGTGCCCCGGTTCGGTCGGATATTTTTCACAACACACATCCCTTCATATCAATTGGAAGTGGGCTCATACATATTCTTGCAGTACTGTTAATATGGCGATATTAGACTGGTATCTTTTCATAATTTGATCTTGACTGAAGGAAATCATGAAACGTTGTCAAATAATTACTAACTAATGGAACACAATTATATATTTTTGAAGTGTCAAGTGTATAAAGTTAAATTTTTTAATAGAAATTCAATATGACTGTCTTCTTTGTGAAATGTATTTTTATAAAATGTGTATTAATAGAAATTGTTACATGATGTGAAGGTATAACGCATGATGAGACTTAATTATATTCACCACGAAACAATATTACGAAGATAACTATTGTGTATATTTATAGAAAGCATAGACAACAAGTTTCATAGCGTATATATTCATATAGAAAATATTTTACAGAAGGTATGTATAATATGTACCTAATTGAAAGATGTTTCCCTATTATTCTAAACATTCAAAATGACGGTTGTATATAAATGGCACATGCTTATGAATAGAAAAATGTCTTTAAAAAAACGATGCGCCAAGTCCTTTTGTAAAGTATTTCTCGGTGTTTATACTTTTATTTCAAAGATACGATTAAATATTTGGAAATGTCATTGACTTGGCTCCTTTTTTGATATCACTCCTTTTCGGTGTTGAATTTTTTTAAAGTAAAGAGACTTGGCTGCCTTTTTTACACGGAGTGTTTTTTTCTGGGATATCACTTCTTTTGTTAGTTTATTCATACAGCTTGTAGCACAGCTTGTGTCCGTGCAAGAACTTATTTCTTTAAAAAAATACGCCTATGCCGATTTGGATACTTAGAAAAGTTGCGTTTGGTATATAAGATTAAAATAATTATCCAAGAAGAATAGCTTTAAGTTTCGTTACAATCGGTCCAGCCGTTTTCGATATATGACGTCACTTCCGGTTTTAGCAATGGCGGCCGAAAATAATGTCGTCTTGAATTCATAATTATTACTCCTACACATTTCCAAAATTTGGTTGCAATCGGTACAGCCGTTTTTGATATATGACGTCACTTCCGGTTTTAACAATGGCGGCCGAAAATAATGTCGTCTTGAATTCATAATTATTAGTACAACACATTTCCAAAATTTGGTTGCAATCGGTACAGCCATTTTCGATATATGACGTCACTTCCGGTTTTAACAATGGCGGCCGAAAATAATGTCGTCTTGAATTCATAATTATTAGTACAACACATTTCCAAAATTTGATTGCAATCGGTACAGCCATTTTCGATATTTGACGTCACTTCCGGTTTTAACAATGGCGGCCGAAAATAATGTCGTCTTGAATTCATAATTATTAGTCCAACACATTTCCAAACTTAGGTTGCATTCGGTACAACCGTTTACGATATATGACGTCACTTCCGGTTTTAAAAATGGCCGCCGAGAACACTGCAACCTTGAATTTATAATTATTTACAAAGTACGTTTACTTATATCTGTTTTAAAGTATAAAGTGGTGAATTTAGCGTCATTTAGCATATTTATGACGTCATTTCCGGTATAGGTCATAAAATGTGTGACGTCATTTCCGGTTTCGATATTTGAATCATCAAATATTACTGATTACATAAAGTTGACCGTCTAAATCGTTTAGCGCTGGTTTTGTTCTAATCTGTTTAGCCGTTTTTGAGACATGATGTCACTTCCGGTTTCAAAATGGCGGCTTCCGGTTGGTTTTATAACAAGTCAAATGAAATATCAAAAGTACAAACGTTACATAAATATCAAGACAATCGGATCAACAGTTGTTGCTGAAATGCAAATCGATGTATTTCAAATTTCATGACGTCATTTCCGGTTTATTTAAAATAATGTTCAGTCTTTTGATATTGATAATCCATATAGATGACCGTCTGAAACGATTGGCGCAAATTTCGTTCCGATCGGTCCAACCGTTGACGAGATATGACGTCACTTCCGGTTTCAAAATGGCGGCACAAAAAATTCATGGGGACAAGGTTAAATCAGACGCCAAAAGTGCACACGTGGTAAAAATGTGAGATCAATCGGTTCAGCCGTTTAGGCTGTGGCCTGTTTACCGGATTTTAGCTCCAGCCTACTACTACTACTAAGATTATTATTATGAAAACCGCCCTAAAACACTGTTTTCACGGCCCTCTAGCGCGCAAAGGGCGTTAACTATTGTTCCCAAATTTGGTATATGTTGTAGGGTGGGCCATAGCTCGAAATTAAGATATTTCGCAACAATGTGAGATTTCTCAATTTTAAGATCCAGTAGGCCGAAAATGCCACTTTGATGCTTACAGTAAAAGTGGGTTTGCTCCAGCCTTTATATGAGAGTGTGCGCGCGCCGTACGACTTGGCTGGCGTGGAGCGACCGCTCCACTAGATGTAAGCCAACAAAATAATGGAAAGTGAAATAAGGTTATCTAGCGGATTATCTCCGGCAGGAAACATGCTTAAATCAGTTAGGGTTAATAATATCACATTATAAGATAATTTTGTCTAAAGGATTGAACGAATTAAAGTAGGTTTAACACTTCGTAATTACCATAAATCTTTATTTTATAATTGTAAACAAAAAATTACCAGTAAAAATGTCGTCTTCCTTGACACTGACAGCTGTACAGCAAACAACCTTCCACGTGACGTCAGTCTTCTTTCTTCATTTCGCGCTCATCGCGCCATCTAGCGAGAGCGCCTGGAACTTCCAGCAAACGCCGCACGAAAATCGTGCACGATTTTCGTGCGAATAGCCGGCCCACTGTGGAGTGGCTATTCGCACGAAACACGAATTCGTGCACGATTTTCGTGCGAATAGCCGGCCCACTGTGGAGTGGCTATTCGCACGAAAATCGTGCACGATTTTCGTGCGAATAGCCTCGGCCCACTTTTAAATGACGATGTCGGTTGATGGATTTATTTTTATTTTGTTGACATAATAGCGCCCTATGGATATTTGTCAAATTTGGGCTTTGCTCTCTCTTCCAAATAAGTGAAATGTAGTATTGCGGGTTGCCTTCATTCTGGAGAGCTAACTTCACCCTTTTGTTGTTTTCTGTCATAAAATTCTTAAATGACGATGTGGGTTGATGGATTTAATTTTATAATGTAAACAATGTGCCCTATGGATAATAGTCAAATTTGGGCTTTGTTCTCTCTTCCAAGTCAATGAAAAAAAAATGCACAATTAAAATTTATTTTTTCTCGAAGACTTTTTTTGTCATAACACATTTAAATGACGATGTCGGTTGATGGATTTATTTTTATAAGGTAGACATAATAGTGAGGTCCGTGAAGCTGGCACCGCCCAATGACGCACTAATGGGGTTGTTCACGCAAAACTATTGTAGATGGCGCTGCTGTTCTAATTGTCGGGGAGAGAGCCAATCAAAATGCATCTAGCGGAATGGAAGGTTTTTAAAACTTGGCGGGAGTTTGAATCAGAGATCTTGGATTCAGAAACCAACCAATCAGAGAGAGGCACCTCCAATGCCGCTAGCGCTGCGAGTGAGAGCAAATGGCAGTGAACAACCCCATTGTGGGATATGCACTACGAATTAGTGCGTAATTAGTGCTTTCGATCCCACCTACTCTCATAATTACTCACGTCATAACTTTTGAACCATTCAAATTATCAAAATTTTCAAAAATATTTTGTGAAATACTTAATAATTTTTGAGTCGACTCTAATAATATAAACTCCGCAAATACAATATAAACTGGGCTTTAAAGCTGAAGTGTCACTTTTTTACAGTTTTGAGTCGAGTTTCGGCACAAATATATAAGTTGGTGTGTGGTCTAAGGCCGACTCAAAAATAAGCTACGAATTATTTATTTTTTCCCATTTTTCCGAGCATTTTTCATAACGCTTTGACAATATTTAGGACATATTATCTTCAATTGAGTGCCTAGGTGACTCATAAAAACACAAATATACTAGACGTATTGTGGTAATGGTTTACTTACAATAAGGTAAAAAACAAAAAACTACAGAAAGTTGCGTATTCCAAACAAAATGCGGTTATCAATGATGAAACAGTGTGTATATTTTCTAATTTCAGATGAGTTTGTTTTGATGCTTCATATGCCAAAAGCACCTGAGATGTGTTGGAATGTGCAATTGACGAAAGAAGACGATCAGCATTACGACAACGCCGAGATCAAAGTCATTCTTCGCACAGACTTCGCTAAGGGTTGGACAGCGATCACTTACAGCTCAGATGACTGTGAATCCATCTTCAATGAGACGGACAATGGTACGTAATATCTTTCACTTCAATTTTATTAGACATTTTATGAAATTTACTGAAACGTCGGCAAATATTGGTTTGGGTATTCCGTGATTTTTTTTTTTTTTTTTTTTATTGTTACAAATACACAGGATAAATACACTTTACAAAAATTAAACACTCAGGTCCACAAAGCCATAAAATGGCTTGAATGTGGAAGTAATCAAATTAAGTAATAAACATAATAACTAAACAGAAAATAACTTGCATTTCGATTGCAACAAACGAACAGCATTGACGGATGACAAGAACAAAAAACAAAAATATACTGACTCAAAGATGATAATTTATATTATATAACCATAATAATTTATTGAAAAACTGCCTAACGTACCAAAAATATCACAAACATGTCAATTCAGTGATTTTAAGACAACAACCATTTCTTAATATTTATTTTAATTTCATTATATTTTTCTAATTGTTTTAGATTTAAAGGCATACTATTAAAAATTTTGGGAATTTCATATGAAAGCATCCTCTTTCCATGTTTATTATTAAATAGAGGAACCTCCATAAGATTTTGAATTTCTAACCTAGTGAATCGATTTCTTCGCACATAAACTTTATCCTCAAAATAATTTCTTAGAATTAATCTGTATTTACGAAGTGCCTTCAAAGGAAGAATATTGACATGTTCATAATATCGTTCGGCTTCAAAGTTACATTCCGTCTTTATAGTAAATGGAGTAATGCTCTTAATAATTTTATTCTGTAATTTTTCTATACGATTTAAATGTGTATCAGTTGCATTTCCCCACGCCAATATTCCATAGGACATAATTGATTCCACTAAAGCAAAATATACAGATTTTAATACGTAAAAAGGAAGGATATCTTTCAAATTATATATTCTCCAAAATCACGAGCACAATTTCTTTGACAATCTATCTATGTGAGGTCTCCATGAAAACTTATTATCAATAACAACACCTAAGTATACATGATTAGGAACTACCTCAATCTTTTCAGCACAGCTTGTACATTCATTTTCTAATCTACTCGTATGCAAACAATCAAAAGAATGGAACGTTATATTGACTGGAAAATTTCTATTTCTATTTGAAGGCAAAGCCACATGAATTATTTTCGTTTTAGCGGAATTAATTACTAAATTTCTATCGTGAGTCACTCTCAAAATATTATTAAAATCGTTTTGCAAATAATGTTCCGCCATTTCTAATGTTTTATGTACGGCAATCAACACTGTGTCATCCGCATACATGAAAGTTTTACACATCAAAATACTGTTGAAAATATTGTTGACATATTATATAAGATAGAGAATTGGCCCCAAGATAGAACCTTGCGGTACACCGGTGACATACTTATTTTTCATACTATACGAATTATCAATTTTAACTACAATGTGCCTTTCTTCCAAATAACTCATGAACCATCTTAACAAACTCCCTCTAATCCCAACTTTTTCCAAAGCGTCTATAAGCGTATTATGATTCAGGGTATCGAAGGCCTTTGTAAAATCAATGAACCAATCAATGAACCAATGAATCAATCAAATCAAAGTTAGATAATAACACATGCATATTATTATTAAGTTTCGTATTAATGAAATCTGAGAATAGCAATAAGAGGTCAGCAGTGCCTTTGCCCTTCTGAAAGCCAAATTGCGCAGGATTAATTATATTATAATCTCGAAGATATTTAGATAACTTTTCCTCAACATAGCGCTCCATTACTTTTTCAATTGCAGGTAAAATTGCAATAGGTCTGTAATTTTTATAATCTAAATGATTTCCCTTCTTAAAAACTGGACGAACGACTGACACTTTTAACCCTTGAGGCATTACTCCATTACTAAAAGATAAATTCATTAAATTACTCAAAACCGGACTTATTTTTTCTGAAACTAATACCAAATCCTTCATTCTTATCCCGTCAATTCCCGGTTGCTTGTTTACATTCATTCCACAAATAATAGAATTTACTACAGGTGGACTAATAGGCCGCAAATACATGGACTGCAACTCATTATTTTCTTCACAATTGCTAATTCGCAAATGACAGTCATGCTTGACATTTTCAACTTCATTTATGAACGTATTAACAAAATCATGAGAGATAACTTCATTTGAATGAACCTTCCCTAAATACTTGAAAATAACATCATCAACAGACATTTTCTTTTGCTTTCCAATGATTTCATTTATCACTTGCCACGACTCCTTAACATTGCCCCTGGAGTTTTCTATCAGTTTCCTATAAAATGATACTTTAGCCCTCTCTATGTCATCCACCACTTCATTTCTTAATTTTTTATATTCCGTATTAAGAGTAGATCTCAAAGTATTCTTACAATATTTTAACCGTTTAAACAATAAATCTCGCTGATGAATTTTCACAAGTAAGTCAGAAGGCATCCACTCCTTTCTAGCTTTCTTTTTAACACCTTTATACGAACAATTAAGCACACAACTAGCATAACATTCTTCAAATTTTCCAACAATTTTGTTATACAACACATTACAATCCGTCTCACCAATACCTACATCATACCAATCTATTTCATTTAACTTCACTTTTAATGCTTTTTCATTGTAAATTAAATTACTACATTTAATAACACTTTGTTTTCCCTGAACCTCAAATTCAAAACTCGCTCCTATTACATAATGGTCTGATACTTTAGATGTGTAAATTACTGAATCTATTTCTTTAATATTTGAACGGATATAAATGTGATCTATACATGATTTAGTGAATGAACTTTCTTTGAACTCCTCACGGGTTACACCTTCAATACATTTACGGAACCCATTTACTGCCAAAATACTGTCATAATCTTGAACAAAATTATCATCAATGTCTAACAAATTTAAATTTATGTCACCAATTAAAATAGCAGAATTACATGAACAGTTTGATAAGGTTTCCTCCAATTCACTAATAAAATCAGATTTGTTGGTTGAGGGTGGCCTATACATGGCGATTAAGAACATTTTTTCAGTTGCATCGCCACTCAAAACACCACTAACATTTTCAAAGCATTGCGATTTCTTTATTGTTTCTAAAAACCTCATCGACTCAATTACAAAAATTGCCACCCCTCCTCCTCGTCTACCTTTTCCTATGTACCAAAATGAATTATATCCGTTCAATTAATAATATTCTGTATTTGTTTCATCATCTAACGCCACTTCCGTTAACACCAAAACATGAAACTTTCCAAGAACATTGCATAATATTAAATTGAGCTCATTCCAATTTTTATTCAGAGACCTAACATTCAAATGCAAGATTTTAAACTTATTACGCTTATCAACCCACTTATCTAAGTCATCCGTTATAATCTGTGTAAGGTAATCATCATCACAATCATCATCATCAGCATTAATCATGGGCTTCCTCAGAATTCTCAGTATCAGAATTTTCAGAATTAACTACTACCTTATCTACAAACTTATTTAGATCCGCGAACGATTTAATGGTTATGACTTCACGTGAAGTGTCGTTTTTTTTTTAACTAGAACCTTATTCCTGCTGAACCAGACGAATTTAAACCCTTTATCTTTGGCCGCTAATTTAGATTTCCAAAAAAGCTGCTTATAAAAGGGATTGAGATTCTCGTTGGTGTATACTCGCGTTCTTCCGCGTTGACCTTTCTCCCCCGTGATGTCGTTGCTGGACAAGTTGGAGAATGCTCGTCGTTTCGTCAGGAACGGGTCTCTCTTCTTCCGACTGGCAAGTTGCACGATGATGACGGGTGGACGGGTTTTATCTCGCGAAGGGAGGCGATGAGCTGCCTCAATTTCACTGACCTCCAAGCCGATGTCTAATTTACCCGCAATCGTAACAACAAGATTGTCAATATTTTCACCTTCTAGCTCCTCAATATTTACCAACTCGAAATTCCGATTCCTATTGTATTGGTCCAACAAGTTAAGCTGAGCAGAAAGACCTTCAATCACTTTGTCCTTCTCCTCACTCTCTTTTTGCAACGCAACAACACTCTGCTTTATGTCGCTGATCTCTGATCCAATCTGGTTTTTAAACGTAGACAAATCTTCGCCTAAAAGTTTGAAACTCTCGCGCATTTCTACGCGGAATTCCTCCAAAATCTTTCGCAAGTCCACCTCTCCGAAGGCGAATGACTGGACAGGGTCAATCGGCGTAGAGCCGCCAGACTTCTTTTCTTTCTTACACTTTGCACAGATCCACGATGCTTTAGAGTCCAGCGATTTTGACAAATACGAAGCTCTCTGCAAACCCGCGCACTTCCCAAAATGCAAGCTTTTGTTGCAACCCGCACACACAACAAACTCCCCGTCAGCTAATGTCAACGCACATTCACCACACGTAGACATGCTCACGATCCGGTTTGCGGAGCAATCGAATACACGTCCTCTCTGTTCAAGCACTATGTTTAAATGTATGTATGCCGCACTTTATAGAGGACACTTTTTTTCTAAACCAATTTCACATAATCACGGGGAGCTAAGATTTTTGTTGCCGAATTAATGTTGGTAATCAGCAAGATGCTTGAGTTTGAGATACCGAAATGTATTTCCTTTGGTCCTTTCGTATCTCTGATTTGAAAAATGAACCCATTTTAATCTAAATCTGCATTGTAGTAATTATAATTAATTGTGTGACCGCAGTATCCTGTCTGGTTTAAATTCTATCTTCACATCCTTCCGAAAGGATATGATAACATATAACACCTTGACGCTAACAGATAACACCCCCAGATATACACAAATTGTGCAAAATAAGATGTAATAATGCAAATGACTAATGAGTTGTGACCGTGCTCCATTATGAGATTGAGTTCTCATATTTTTCTCTGTGCAATACTAATTGAAAAGAGTGTAGGTATAATCCAATGAGATAATGACTCATTTTTCCAACTTGACCACCCTCATGAATATATGTATAGGTACTACAACGTAATAATTACACATTAAGGCGGCTCCATCATGATATACATATACAAAAATATTTTTTCTTGATTTTACAAGTTCAAAAAACGTTTTCCTTCCTACATTTCAACTATTTAAGTTTAAAAGGATCATATACTGTCTTATAGCGAGGTTTCAATTTATTGCCTTCCGAGAATGAACAAAACACTACACATGAGGTTTAGGGAAATCATTTAGTTTTTGGTTGATAACTTTTAAAATAGCACACGTTGGTATTGTTTTCAATTTTTTTCCTAATAGAATGTCAAACTATCTATCTAGAAATCAGTTTTTTGAAAAAACGTTAAACCTCAGTAAAATTCAAAACTCAAAAATAGCATGGAAATCGTAATGATTTTAATGGCCTAGATAAGACTACATGTTAAAAATAGGAATTTATAACTACAATATCTCAAAATCTAGACACTAGAAATCTAGACTGAATTACTGTAGGTAACCTGCACACTGTATTTGCCTACATTTTCCTTACAAATATTGCATGTCACGTATTATTTTTCTCAAAAGATTTTCAAAATCGATTCAAAATCGATTATCTTTTACAAAAAATTAAAAAATCTCTCTGTGGCGCAAATGGGGATTCTATCAATATAAACCAAACAGTTACAGATTACATTGCATTTGTCAAAAGTTTCCACAAGAACATATTAAATTTCTTTGAAAAGGATACCAAAGCTGAGAACGTAAGTTTCTGTGGAAAACTTCCATGGAGTCAGGATGTTAATGAAGGCATGTGTCATGAAAAATATCCGACCGAACCGGGGCTCGAACCAGGGACCTCTCACTTGCCGGGCGAGAGCTCTACCAACTGAGCTACCCGATCGAACGGACGGATATTAGACACAACACACTGATGAGCGCTCCAAATTCGATTCTCCTTTCTAAAAATGCAAGAAATTCCCTGCGGGACCAATGGGGATTTTATCATAAAACAAATAGTTACGAATGATGTCTAAAGTTTCCACAAGAATATTACATATAATTTGCATTTTAAATTTCTTTGAAAATGATACCTACCGTACGATAGCTTCAATGGGCTTGTTCACTGCCATTTGCTCTTACCAGGATCGCTAGCATCGGATTAGCTTGGGCAGCTTCGTTGGGCCGAGATTAGTAAAAATTTTCTTAGTAACCAAAATGTCCGTGGGATGGCGCCAGCGGTTGAGAAACATCTTTGGTAGTAACTAAAATGAGTTTTAAAGAGTTTAAATGACCAATTTATGTATTTATAGTCTTTGGTAGTCTGTTGTAATCTCAAATACATTTAAAAATGTAAATTACAGTGTCCTACGTGCATAATATCTTTGTAAAACGAAATGTCATCATTGACCCAAAATAAATTCCATATTTTCAAATTTTCGTCATCTTGCCGCGTTCTAATCTCTGCCCAGTAAATAGTTTTCACATGAAAACAAAATACGATTTCAGGCTACATCTTTGTACTATGTACATTTGAGTTTTTTTTTTGTTTTTTCTGTTAATTTTTGGGTCATTTTTAATAATGTAAACACTCTGTGCCATAATTATTTGTACCGGAAATCAAAGCCGGAAATGACGTCATTTTGTTACCCATCTCGGCCTTAAGTCGGATTAAAGTACGTAACATAGTGGCGCCATCTATGCTGAGCTTTGCGTGAACAAGCCCATTCGATTCATTTGTACCTATCCAAAATTAAAAAATTGCTATGCGAGGCAAACTAGAGGCCAGGGGACAAAGCCCCCAGACCCCTTGTAACAGCACACTTATTCCTCACACCTGGTATGACATGTACCACATCACTGTAATGGGTACTTATGTTTCTTCGGGCACTTTTCAAACAGAATATATTTTGATTTATAAGTACTTCGCAATTTTTATTGCATCGGTATCAAACCATGCTAATTGATCAAATAAAACACCCAGATAAGAGTTTCAAAGTATCTAAATTCGGTACCGCAAATAGTAGTTTTCACTGCAAGCGTGTTATTGCACTATCTTGTACTTCCCTCAGGATGGTGGATTGGGGAAGGTCGGTCAGGGAAATCCAGATAGCTCTCATCCGAATACAATAGAAGGGATGGTAAAAAATAGGGGTTTTGACCGATTTTGCCAAGCGTGGCCTAATACGCTGGCAGAGAAAATACTGTACTAATTTAATAACTAATTTAGTAACTAATTTAATAGCAACGTTGGTAGTTTTAATACGTCTATGACATGGAGGTTAAATCTATATTATAGCTCCTTAAGCCGGTTTAGCCGGTTTCACATAAAGCGCGTTTCGCGTTTTGCGTTTCGCTTTTTTTTATTATTATTATTATTAAGTCTATATTCTCAACAGAGCCAGGCTCCACTAGTGAGAATGTAATATAGAGAAGGGAGGAGAGGAAACCCGGTACCGGCATGTAGCCTACTCCTGACGAAAGATACCAAGGGGACCAACGGCTTAACGTCCCTTCCGAAGGACGGTGTAACATTCACAGCACGAGCCTCCACAACCCGCGCCGTCGAGAGACTGATAACAGGTGGAGGGAGGTCGTCACACTAACCCCCAAACACCCCAGTCTCTCTGGCCCAACGGCAGCAACCTGGCAAGGCAGAGTTGAATGGTCACCCATCCAATCGCTGACTGCGCTCAATGTTGCTTAACCTCGGTGATCTAACGAGAACCGAGGTATCCAACACACCAGCCGTTGGGTTAACCAATCAAAACAGATCAAAACCACCGAAAACATTGCCACATGCGTTTTATTTTTATGCAGCCTTATCTCGATTGTAGGGAGATTTTTTCAGTACCGCGCGTGGTGAAAACCCCTACGTCACGACCTAGCAGCTAATCACGTGCGACTGCGTCAAGTATAAAATAAGACTATAATGTTAATAATTGCTTACCTGTGCATATTATTCCATCTAATAATATCTAATAACTCCCAAATTGTTACTAACAAGAACAATAAATTTATATTAACATTCTGTTTTCGATGGCCTCTTCTAGGCGTTATAAAAAAAGACAAAACGCGAAAACGCAAAACGCGAAACGCGCTTTATGTGAAATCGGCTTTATGGTCTATGCTATGACGGTCTGAAACCAGCTAAAAAAATATTATAAGTCAAACAAACCCCTCTCCAACAGTAACACCTACAACACTCTTTAACTACGTCTTTGGGGCTGTTCATAAAGTACACTATGTCACGCCTCAGGGGGGGAGGGGGAGTCTGTTATACTGTGACAATCTGTGACAGGGGAGGTGGGGGGGGGGGGGAGGCGGACAAGCGTGATAGTGAAAATATGAATTTTGTGTTTTTTGTGGAAGGGGGGTGTCGTCAGGTGTGGCATACTTTTTAGTATGTCTACTACTTTACATAAAGTACTACTACTTTATGTCTAAATACTACTACTTCTTAGTTGTATTTGGGGGGGGGGGGGGGGGGGGGGGGGGGGGGGGTTGTAAAAAGTGTGACAACTTGCGACAAGGGGGAGGGGGAGGGGGTAAAAAAGATGGCATATTTTGTGTGACATACTTTATGAACAGCTCCTTTTTATCCTTTTCACGTCGCACATCCCTTCATATCATCCTAACTGGAAATTTCCACAAAACCCATGATCTCGTCAATATGTCCCATACAACGCCAATGCCCATTTAGTTGACAAGACTCATGAATGACGTATGTTTAGCTACGAATACTAATTACCGGAATTACATAACACCTGTGCTAAATGACCATGAGTGGCTGAGCATGGGTATAGGCGTAGGCTAAACACCGTATGCTTAATTAAATTAACAAATAAAATAATTTCGAGTATCTGTCAAACAAACTCAATGTATTTCCAATACCCACAATTATAATTTGGGAACGACTCAGAACAATACCAGAGATCTGCATTTTCCATAGCAGGACCAGGATTGTCGAATGATTAAATTTACTAGTAAATTTATGTTGTTACTCTTTCCAAATTAATTGGTGCTTCACCTCGACATTTTTCACATCACGTCACTAATTAAAATGGTCTCTCTGGTATTTGTATTGTAAGTGACACGGTTAGATGCAAGAAAATTCGCAAGGTCAAATCCACCCATAATAAAACATGAAAATTAAATTAATGTGCCAAATAGACACTAGTTTTTTTTAACATATGTATAATTTTTAACACGTAGTCACTGAGTATGGGCGCCTTGTTCCATACCAACATGGAACATCACAGGGTAATTCGTCTATATTTAGGACTGTCTGACTTTATACTAAATGAAAAAAAACAATAATTAAGCTTTATTAAAACTTCGTTGACACCGCATGGCGACAAAACAATGTGAAAACTATAACTGCTATTTTTACATGAATGAAGTAGGAGGTCGTCTGGTTCCTTGGGTTCCCCTCATCAGTTGATATATAAAAGTACATTTTTCATGTATATGGTACATTTTCAGTGTAATAGAAAAATGTACATGAAAATGTTATGTTGCATCAACTGGTGAGGAGTAACTGTTCTATTACCTAAGTAATATTTCCCGATTCCGCTGGAATCCGATTCATGGCTATATGAATTAACATTACACCGAATCTGTTTCCAGCAGAAACGGGATTTTATAGACCTATTGAGAATATTCTTGCATCGAACCGTGTTCACATGTAAAGATAGCATATTTTTTACAGTGAAGTTTTGCTATGAGAATTAACACATATCTTGAAATGAATGACTGATGGTTGTATCGTTACATTAATTACTATTAACTTAACACAAATTATGTTGTCTTTCAGAAACGACTAGCTGTGAATGCGAGCTTCTTCGAAAGAGCGATTCTTTTTTCAAAGCGACGTCACCGAGGTAACAAGGAATATACACTCAGTATTTTATCCTAACTATTGATCTTTCATACAACCTCTTCAGGCTCCATAAAAATAGTACATCGTCTAGTAATAATTAATTGTACTTGTTTCCATATTAAGTGTCATTATTTTTTTCTAAATTTTATGAGATTGTGTTTTTTTGATTGATTGTGTACAAACATATTTTGAGTCTGTAAGGAAAAGTTATCTCGATCATTACAAATTTATGGATATTCCGAATCTGTCACATAATTTATTGTTTCTTTTAGTAGAAGAAACAATTAGTAATATATTTATTATATTTCAGAAAAGAATTGGAATTTGACATCAGCAGGAATCTGTCTTCTTCAACCGAGTTACTAGTAAATGTATTAAGTGCAGATCACAGCATCACTTGCAATGGAACCGTGAACAGTGGGATTGTGGACCCACCAGTCCAATACAGATGGACCAATGTGAGTATCAAACATGATCTAACCTTTCCAATCAGATCATTGCACAAGTAGAAAGTAATACGTGAATCTTCAAATAAAATCAGATAATGCGGCCAAATGATAAGTAAAAAATGGTCAAGAATTGAATTTAAATTTTGTTGTTACTATGTGTGCCACGAGAATTTTGATAGAGTTCGCTCTAAAGAAAGGGAATGGCTCTATCTAAGTGCGTTATGTCAACAGTCCCAGGCAAATAATGTATGGGCCAATAAGAAATGTGCATGTTTTTATTGAAAACTACATTTCAAAATAGAAACATATTTGTTGGTAAAACAGACTTTTTTCACAATAAATATTTTAAATTTTCATTCATAAATGTAAAATTTAAATTCAGTGGACATTTTGGCGGGAAAATGGTATTCCTATCGAGTGATGTCATTTTTGTCAACCAACAATGATGATGGCATGGTTATAATAAAATATGATATCACTGGACAGTTTCCCGCCAAAATGTCCACTAAATTTAAATGTTATATTATTTACTGAAAATTGGCAAAAAAATACCTTAAATGTTGGTACTTGGTACCAATGACCATGCGAAGTTTTGATCGGTAAATCGGTTGAAGTCCTCGTAAGTATTGTTTTTATTGTTGTTTTTACACATATTTACATTAAGCTTGAACCCCCAGGGAATACTGTGTGAAGCAGTTGCAGTTTCTGAAGATGTTTGGGGATGATGATAACAATAATTATTTCCATCAAGAACACAAGTCCTCGGTAGTATATTGTTTTATTGATAATTGTACATAGACAGCATAATACTTATTTACATAAGTAAACTCTTTACTATGCTATACAATCTATTTTTTTGTGAACATGAGAAACGGAACAAAACAATAACAATGAAAACCAATGAAACACACAACAATGCGTCAGCACTCGCGCGACAGTTCTCTCTCCGATGACCTCGGAACTCATGCCTTCCATGCCGCCATGATGCAATACGCCTCCTCCTGAGTTCACTGTGCCCCACCAACGTTCCCGAAACCTTCTCGCTCCAGTCCTCCGCACATTAGTACAACATGATACGTATTTAACAAGTAAACTATTTACCATGCTATTACTTTGTGTCATGAGAACACGGAACAATCCAATCACAAGAAAATCACTGAAAACATCACGTTGCATCAGCCTCGCGACAATCTGTTCACTAGCTCACGCTATCCATGCCGCGAAGATGTAATACGCTCCCTGAGTGCACTGTGTCCCACCAACGTTCCCGAAACCTTCTCGCTCCAGCCCTCCGCACATTAGTACAACACGATACGTATTTAACAAGTAAAATCTTTACCATGCTATTACTTTGTGTCATGAGAACAAGGAACAATCCAATCACAAGAAAATCACTGAAAACACATCACGTTGCATCAGCCTCGCGGCAGTCTGTTCACTAGCTCACACTATCCATGCCGCGATGATGTAATATGCTCCCTGAGTGCACTGTGTCCCACCAACGTTCCCGAAACCTTCTCGCTCCAGCCCTCCGCACATTAGTACAACATGATACGTATTTAACAAGTAAAATCTTTACCATGCTATTACTTTGTGTCATGAGAACAAGGAACAATCCAATCACAATCCAATCACTGAAAACATCACGTTGCATCAGCACTCGCGACAGTCGGTTCACTCTTGGCAACTCACGCTGTCCATGCCGCCATGTTGTAAAAACGCCCCCTGAGTGCACTGTGTCCCACCAACGTTCACGAAACTATCTCGTTCCAGACCTCACGCACACACCGAACGCCATATCCCACCTAACTAGGTTGAATCGGGATGTTTCACGTTCGTGGCTATACTACCTAACAACCACAATTTCGAAAACACCAAGTAAATAACACGTTATTTCCTGGAGCCGAACTTGCAGCGCGTCCGTCCCACTCGACGGACGGTAGTATAGTCCAGTCAATTCATACATTTGAAAAATAGAATGTTCTACTATAAAATAAAATAACTAAATTTTGATGCCATATTTAAATAAAGTATTTTTTTCCTTTTTACAATATTTATAAACGTCAATTAGAATGCGCTACTGTATATTGGAATCTCAATCCCACATGTTCAAATCGTGCAGCTAACTGTGCTCTACCGCTGCAACCTTGGCATCAGCTGTTTAGATGACGTCACTCTCCTACAGCACGTGTCTCGTTCCCGCTAGCGTCGTGTTCGCTTCTAGCCCGCTCCACCATCACAGTCCTCGGCAGTATATTGTTTTATTGATAATTGTACATAGACAGCATAATACTTATTTACATAAGTAAACTCTTTACTATGCTATACAATCTATTTTTTTGTGAACATGAGAAACGGAACAAAACAATAACAATGAAAACCAATGAAACACACAACAATGCGTCAGCACTCGCGCGACAGTTCTCTCTCCGATGACCTCGGAACTCATGCCTTCCATGCCGCCATGATGCAATACGCCTCCTCCTGAGCGCACTGTGCCCCACCAACGTTCCCGAAACCTTCTCGCTCCAGTCCTCCGCACATTAGTACAACATGATACGTATTTAACAAGTAAACTATTTACCATGCTATTACTTTGTGTCATGAGAACACGGAACAATCCAATCACAAGAAAATCACTGAAAACATCACGTTGCATCAGCCTCGCGACAATCTGTTCACTAGCTCACGCTATCCATGCCGCGAAGATGTAATACGCTCCCTGAGTGCACTGTGTCCCACCAACGTTCCCGAAACCTTCTCGCTCCAGCCCTCCGCACATTAGTACAACATGATACGTATTTAACAAGTAAAATCTTTACCATGCTATTACTTTGTGTCATGAGAACACGGAACAATCCAATCACAAGAAAATCACTGAAAACACATCACGTTGCATCAGCCTCGCGACAATCTGTTCACTAGCTCACGCTATCCATGCCGCGAAGATGTAATACGCTCCCTGAGTGCACTGTGTCCCACCAACGTTCCCGAAACCTTCTCGCTCCAGCCCTCCGCACATTAGTACAACATGATACGTATTTAACAAGTAAAATCTTTACCATGCTATTACTTTGTGTCATGAGAACAAGGAACAATCCAATCACAAGAAAATCACTGAAAACATCACGTTGCATCAGCCTCGCGACAGTCTGTTCACTCTTGGCAACTCACGCTGTCCATGCCGCCATGTTGTAAAAACGCCCCCTGAGTGCACTGTGTCCCACCAACGTTCACGAAACTATCTCGTTCCAGACCTCACGCACACACCGAACGCCATATCCCACCTAACTAGGTTGAATCGGGATGTTTTACGTTCGTGGCTATACTACCTAACAACCACAATTTCGAAAACACCAAGTAAATAACACGTTATTTCCTGGAGCCGAACTTGCAGCGCGTCCGTCCCACTCGACGGACGGTAGTATAGTAGTATATTGTTTTATTGATAATTGTACATAAACAGCATAATACTTATTTACATAAGTAAACTCTTTACTATGCTATACAATCTATTTTTTTGTGAACATGAGAAACGGAACAAAACAATAACAATGAAAACCAATGAAACACACAACAATGCGTCAGCACTCGCGCGACAGTTCTCTCTCCGATGACCTCGGAACTCATGCCTTCCATGCCGCCATGATGCAATACGCCTCCTCCTGAGCGCACTGTGCCCCACCAACGTTCCTGAAACCTTCTCGCTCCAGCCCTCCGCACATTAGTACAACATGATACGTATTTAACAAGTAAACTATTTACCATGCTATTACTTTGTGTCATGAGAACACGGAACAATCCAATCACAAGAAAATCACTGAAAACACATCACGTTGCATCAGCCTCGCGACAATCTGTTCACTAGCTCACGCTATCCATGCCGCGAAGATGTAATACGCTCCCTGAGTGCACTGTGACCCACCAACGTTCCCGAAACCTTCTCGCTCCATCCCTCCGCACATTAGTACAACATGATACGTATTTAACAAGTAAACTATTTACCATGCTATTACTTTGTGTCATGAGAACACGGAACAATCCAATCACAAGAAAATCACTGAAAACACATCACGTTGCATCAGCCTCGCGACAATCTGTTCACTAGCTCACGCTATCCATGCCGCGAAGATGTAATACGCTCCCTGAGTGCACTGTGTCCCACCAACGTTCCCGAAACCTTCTCGCTCCATCCCTCCGCACATTAGTACAACATGATACGTATTTAACAAGTAAAATCTTTACCATGCTATTACTTTGTGTCATGAGAACAAGGAACAATCCAATCACAAGAAAATCACTGAAAACATCACGTTGCATCAGCCTCGCGACAGTCTGTTCACTCTTGGCAACTCACGCTGTCCATGCCGCCATGTTGTAAAAACGCCCCCTGAGTGCACTGTGTCCCACCAACGTTCACGAAACTATAGTAGTATATTGTTTTATTGATAATTGTACATAGACAGCATAATACTTATTTACATAAGTAAACTCTTTACTATGCTATACAATCTTTTTTTTTTGTGAACATGAGAAACGGAACAAAACAATAACAATGAAAACCAATGAAACACACAACAATGCGTTAGCACTCGCGCGACAGTTCTCTCTCCGATGACCTCGGAACTCATGCCTTCCATGCCGCCATGATGCAATACGCCTCCTCCTGAGCGCACTGTGCCCCACCAACGTTCCTGAAACCTTCTCGCTCCAGCCCTCCGCACATTAGTACAACATGATACGTATTTAACAAGTAAACTATTTACCATGCTATTACTTTGTGTCATGAGAACACGGAACAATCCAATCACAAGAAAATCACTGAAAACACATCACGTTGCATCAGCCTCGCGACAATCTGTTCACTAGCTCACGCTATCCATGCCGCGAAGATGTAATACGCTCCCTGAGTTCACTGTGTCCCACCAACGTTCCCGAAACCTTCTCGCTCCATCCCTCCGCACATTAGTACAACACGATACGTATTTAACAAGTAAACTATTTACCATGCTATTACTTTGTGTCATGAGAAC
The DNA here is from genome assembly GCA_934045905.1 of Leuctra nigra. Classification (NCBI taxonomy): domain Eukaryota; kingdom Metazoa; phylum Arthropoda; class Insecta; order Plecoptera; family Leuctridae; genus Leuctra; species Leuctra nigra. Next base: position 19,765,009 of record OW203763.1, on the reverse strand, counting down.
AAGGAACAATCCAATCACAAGAAAATCACTGAAAACATCACGTTGCATCAGCACTCGCGACAGTCGGTTCACTCTTGGCAACTCACGCTGTCCATGCCGCCATGTTGTAAAAACGCCCCCTGAGTGTACTGTGTCCCACCAACGTTCACGAAACTATCTCGTTCCAGACCTCACGCACACACCGAACGCCATATCCCATCTAACTAGGTTGAATCGGGATGTTTCACGTTCGTGGCTATACTACCTAACAACCACAATTTCGAAAACACCAAGTAAATAACACGTTATTTCCTGGAGCCGAACTTGCAGCGCGTCCGTCCCACTCGACGGACGGTAGTATAGTCCAGTCAATTCATACATTTGAAAAATAGAATGTTCTACTATAAAATAAAATAACTAAATTTTGATGCCATATTTAAATAAAGTATTTTTTTCCTTTTTACAATATTTATAAACGTCAATTAGAATGCGCTACTGTATATTGGAATCTCAATCCCACATGTTCAAATCGTGCAGCTAACTGTGCTCTACCGCTGCAACCTTGGCATCAGCTGTTTAGATGACGTCACTCTCCTACAGCACGTGTCTCGTTCCCGCTAGCGTCGTGTTCGCTTCTAGCCCGCTCCACCATCACATTCCCCGGTAGTATATTTTTTTATTTATCATTGTACATACATAGCATAATACTTATTTAAATTAAAACTCTTTACCATGCTATTACAACATATTGTTTTGTGGACATGAGATACAGGAAACAATCAAAATAACAAGACATCAATAAAAACACATAGCATTACATCAGCGCTCGCGTGCCAACCTATTCACTAAGATCTTGGCAGTGTCGGCTGCCACGCCATAACACACATCCTTCATTAACTTCTCAAACCTCCATGGCGGGACCCCCAGCCTCCGGAGGATCTCGGCTGCTCTTCCCAGTTCTTCGGTCTGCAGCCGCTCCCCGAAGGCCCCAACAACAAACACTCCCAGCTCCACAGGGCACCGATACATTGACCGCAGCTCACTTACAATGTTCGTGTCCCGCGGCACACGATCGTGATTATCATTGTTGACCTCCGCCATGGAGTTCACCTCATAGCGAGTCCTCTTAATCTTCTCTTGGGTACGTATATTTCCCAGATGCGCCACCGCCACCTCCAACACAAACACCTCATCTGGATTCGACAGGATAATTACAACGTCCGGTTTATTATGGTTAACACGGTTGTTCGCCATTATCGGAACACCAGCCCTTATCCTGACCGACCTGTCCCCCCACACATACTCCTCCACCATCGTGCCACCGTGACACCTCCTCCTCATCTCTTCAGGGCCCGTTTTCTCAACTATAGCATACAGCAGCTTGCTTACCACGCTATCGTGTCGCTGGTTAAACTCCGGCGTAAGGCACGCTACCGCCACATGGTAAGCAGTTAGCTCCTTTTTGCAGCCCCTGGAGCACATCTTCCTCTCCGTGGGGATGGCCCCAAGACCCTGCACTTGGTCCTCTGCCGCCGCATGCAACATCGCGATGCGCCAGTCTTCCATATGCCAGGAGCTGTACGCGGGGAATGTTACGTTCCCCCTCTCGCGCTCGACAACACGCCCATACGCCATGTTCCCTCCCCAGACACGAAGCCACCGTTCCTGCTGCTGTTGCCTGACCCTTCCCACCGTCTTTCTCACATACACCCCCAACTCCATCCCATCTTCCCACTCGTCCCTCACCACACCATACTCATACACAACCACAATCGCCATACACAATCGGTCTTTGGATTTCTCCACCCACCTCTCTCCAGCATCTCGTATCTACTCCGAGTCTCGCTCAGCCCCAAGTGCCTCTCCAAGTATATCCCTCTTCTGACAAATTGAAGTTCCACTTCCTCGGCTACTGATCTTAGGCCCAGGCCGCCGCTGTTTCTCGCCAAGTAGACACTGGCCGTCGAAGTGCTGTAGGTCTTTATTCTATGCTTCACCAGCAACTTGCGAACCTCCACGTCAATCGCCCTGCATTTCTTCAGCACCGACGAACGTTTTAGTTGGGAAAACATATTTCCTAGCACATATGTTGCCGCCGAAACACAGGTGGAGTTTATGAGTTCAATTTTCTGGGAGGGCGCTATCCTGGACTTCACCACCTCTTCAACCCCTTCCAGCAGTCTTCCAGTGGCAGCCTCCATGTTGACAGCGGTGTCCAGTTCCAGTTGGACAATCCCCAGATATCTGTACCCCTCACGTACCTGTGGGAGGAACGCAGACTCCTCCTCCTTCTCCTCTCCAACTTCCCCACCTTCCTCTTCCACTTCCTCTCTACAATACACACCACACTTTCTTTTGTTCATCTTCAACCCGACCTCACCCCCACACTCCTGGACGCATGCAGTCAAGGCGTCAATTCCCATCCTGGTTGGTGAATGTAGCTTGATGTCGTCCATGTACGCAATTACCAACTGCCGGCCTCTCGCAGCCACATTCACACCCTTGTCTACCTTGACCTCGTGCAGTATGAAGGCCGTGATCAGCACAAACAGCAACGGGCTCATCGTATCCCCCTGATATACACCACGTTTGACGTATATTGGCCTCGAATGTTCCCTGCCCACTGCAATCCGCACCGACCACCTCCTCGTCAAGTTCACTAACACATTTGTTATTACCCCGCTCACAGGCAGCGCTCGAATGAGGCGCCGTAGTTGGCAGTGTGACACCGTATCGTACGCCTTAGCAAAGTCTACCCACGCCGAATAGTGCTTCCCCCTGTTCTTTTTTGCTACTCGCGTGATCGCCTTGTCAACCAGCAGCCCGTGGACCGTCCCCCATACCCCCTCCCTTGAGAGTTGTTCTTCTGGCACGGCCCACTCCGGTAGGCTCTGCTTAACAAGCTTTGAAATCACAGATGTTAATATCTTGTAGTCCGTGTTCAACAGGGCGATCGGCCTATAGTTCGCGGGATCGTTCGAATCCCCACCCTTATGCAGCAATATCACCCTACCGCGGACGTCCTTCTCTGTACATATACAATCACCAGCCAGTACACCACACACAAACTTGCGCAAATACTCCCGGCCACTCGGCAATGCCTTGTACAGCCCTGCCGGGATGCCGTCCTCCCCCGGCGCCTTCCAAGAAGCCGCGGACTGAAGAGAAATGTTCACCAACTTACTAATTTCTTCTGGCCCAGTCTGCGTACACGTGGTGCTCTCCTTATGTTGCTGCAAAGCCCTTATCCAGTTGTTAAATCTTGGAGTAGGTCGTCTCTCACCACCATCCACTTCCTTGTAGAATCGCGAATAAAAGACCTCTACACTCTCCAATGAGGGCTGCAACCTCTCTGTCCTGTCCTGTATAATCTGAATTGACGGCTTTTCGCTAAACCTCCGTCTCAACTTCTGCACCTTCTGATTGTTCTTCTGCTGTTCTAGTGTTCCCTCCAAAATACGGACTCTATCACTAGTTAATGCAATACATTCCTTAGGAGTAATTCTCCTTCTCCTCAGTTCCCTCGCATGATGTTTTAACTGCGGAGGCAATCTTCCTCCTGCCCACTCTCGTAGTTGTTGAGACAGTAACATACGCCCTTTGAGCTTGGCGATGACCTCACCCGTGACAATATGCTTCGGTTTCTGCCTGTTTTTCTTTTTCTTCGCGACCTCCTGTGATATTACCACACCTGCTATATATATGGCTTTCTTAGCCCTGTCCCTCTTTACACGCACTGCTGAATCACTTGCCTCTATCTCGGCTAACGCGTTCCGAAGTATGACATCAATCGCCCCCACCAAACCAGAATTCAACCTAGCATCAAATCTTCTGATTTTCCTGTTCGCGCCTGCCACCCGCAAACATTCATACTTGAATCTTTTCGCCAGATCCTCATCCAATTCAGCGTTCTGCTTTGATTCAACCTCCGGCTCCTCGATGTTCGAGGGAGCGTATTACATCTTCGCGGCATGGATAGCGTGAGCTAGTGAACAGATTGTCGCGAGGCTGATGCAACGTGATGTGTTTTCAGTGATTTTCTTGTGATTGGATTGTTCCGTGTTCTCATGACACAAAGTAATAGCATGGTAAATAGTTTACTTGTTAAATACGTATCATGTTGTACTAATGTGCGGAGGGCTGGAGCGAGAAGGTTTCGGGAACGTTGGTGGGGCACAGTGCGCTCAGGAGGAGGCGTATTGCATCATGGCGGCATGGAAGGCATGAGTTCCGAGGTCATCGGAGAGAGAACTGTCGCGCGAGTGCTGACGCATTGTTGTGTGTTTCATTGGTTTTCATTGTTATTGTTTTGTTCCGTTTCTCATGTTCACAAAAAAATAGATTGTATAGCATAGTAAAGAGTTTACTTATGTAAATAAGTATTATGCTGTCTATGTACAATTATCAATAAAACAATATACTACCGAGGACTTGTGTTCCTAATGGAAATAATTATTGTTATCATCATCCCCAAACATCTTCAGAAACTGCAACTGCTTCACACAGTATTCCCTGGGGGTTCAAGCTTAATGTAAATATGTGTAAAAACAACAATAAAAACAATACTACCGAGGACTTCAACCGATTGACATGATCATTGGTACCAACATTTAAACAATTGTGAAGATGAAACAGAAAATTATCCCATTTTGTGGGATGGAGAGGAAATATGCCTCATATCGATGCCAGTAAAGATTGATAAAATATGCAAAATGATGTGATTTTAATTATAATTTACGAATTAGAGATTGATTAACATAACTAGGAAAGGGAAACGCGTTGATGAGCGAGCACGGATATGCGCAACACCTCGAACCGAAATTCTGACTATGGAGAATGTCATTAAAAGCCAATAATTCTTAAATTTCGTCACAGACTTATTATTATTATTATTAATACTTTATTGTCAACGGGAATATCCCACATGTGCAATATAATAAAAAGTACAGGTCAAAACAAATAAAATTAACAAGCACCGATAAAATATAACAATAACATGAGAATATAAAGTGCATAATCAATCCACATTATTAAAATCACTGTAACAGCTTATTAATAACATATTTAAAAGTAAGAAAAGACAGATCACTTACATCAATTGTTTTAGGAATAAAATCATTGAAGGTGGACTGAAATCGGTTCATACATGAATATTTACACACATTGATTCGACTTTTCGTCACATCAAATAAATCAAGCCGTAGGTAGCCATCAGCCTAGTTGTAGAAGAGTGCGACGTTAAACAAAATTAATTCACCACAGCGAGCGTCTCCACTTAAAACTTATGTCACAAATCTCTTTTTTATATCTGTGTTTTATGCATTAAATTTTAAACGAAGTAACGAATCTGGCAAATTTTTTCAAAAAAGATTAATTTCCAGCAAAATCGGTATACTAATTTCTTCGTAATCTTGATTTGTAGTTTGCACCACCGTTTAACCTATCAAATGGTCTTCGATAAATCTGATCAAACTCATATTTTGCATGGTGGTTAAGACCGACATTGTCTCTTATTTTACACATTTTCAGCACAATCAGTCAAGAACATAATATGCACTTATTGACAGTTTTAATAACTGTCAGAAATGAAGTACCTATCGAAATGAATGTTTTCCACTGCAACTGGATCTGATTTGCTTTATGTACCAAAGTGTATATTCTTAAGTTTCCATAGAAAACAGATACTTTAATGTTGATTGAGTGGATCATATTTCAATTCAATAAGGATGTATTATGTTTCTATGCGTTAGGTACGGAATTCCTATGAAGGCTCGCGTTATACTTAGCGTTTTCCTAGTAAATAAATATTTAAGTTTGTACTAAATGAAAATGTACACTTTTGGTAGTAAAAATAGTATTTTATCAACAAATATGTTGTTATTTTGATATAGATTGTAATAAAACATGCAACTTCCCTATTGAAAAGAAATCTTGAAATCTACTTTTCATTATCAATCAAAATTATATGAAAATAAATATACACAATCTACTTTTCCTTTATACTTTACTTGATACACTTTTTTTAATCTAGCAAGGAAGAGGAAACTGGACGTATTCGCTCAGCTCTTGAAAGATTTTTGTGTTTTTTGTCGTCACATTAAAAACCAAGAGCTTATGCGCGCAATATTCAAGCTTTCTAAACTAAATAAAAAGCCACATTGTAGGTACATTAAGACCTCTGGTACATCCTCAAGACGCTAATTCGAGTTAAAAACATGTTTAACAATTTGAGGACGAACCTCAGTCAATAATTACTTACTGTAAGTATTGTGGCAATATTTAAATAAGTGAGTTTGAATAATGTGGCATGCTTTTTACAAATATTCGATCATGCAAAGGAAAAATAATGCAATTACGCGATCAAAAACACACGCTATTCATATTTTTCTTTTTGTAACATAGGTACTACGAATCTAATTAAAATTCTTAAAAATACGTAACATTACTATAGAGATGATTTTGTGTGAAGTCGGTATTTCCTGAAAAAAAAATCGACATCAAGTAAAGTGTGAATAATTTGTTTTCAGATATCTAACCCATGGCGCCGAAACGTCTCGATAGGGTATCATTGTCTGACAGTAAGTATTAGACTGGCAGATTGATTAGAATAATCAATTAATAAATGACTGAATTGAAAATCATTACAAAGTTAAAATTATATTGAAGATTTTGAAAAAGTTGGAAAGCTGATATTTTTTATACAGAAATAGATTGAAATTGAAGTGAAACTGATAAACTAATTACACTTTCACAATAGTAATAACTAATAATTTAATTGTTCACTTTGAATTTCTCCAGTGTCATGTAAGTACATGTGTAATTTCCTCGCAGATATCGTTGCTGAAGGATGCAAACTGCGTGGTGTACACGGAGACTGTATATATTGAAGGTACATGCAGTTTCAATTACATTTCTTGCAATTGCAATGGCCTCGGGCACATAAATAATCAGTTCAATCATAGAACATATTGAATGATCTTCACTGATGCACAGAATTTCTATGTGTGAGAAATAAAACAGTGACAAATTGGATATCATTAAACAAATAAGAAACACTCAACCAATTTCCTTGTGCTTTCTTCGTAGTCACTTCTAAAAAAACATTCGATAATTATATTAATGTCAAAGTTAAGTTAAAGTAATGTTCCAAACTTCCAAAATGACATAAAAACCAATTTTATTCAGAAAATAATATACTAAGTATCACACAGATTTTTATACGACGGGCTTTCAATTCATTTTAGTTACCGTAGAAAAGTAGGTATAAGTTTCACATTATCAAAACGTCTGGTTAGTCGTGGACAAATATTTATTATGACCGACATTTTGACGAAATAGTTCAGTCGTCGTCGTGGTTATAATAAAGTTATTGGTACAGAAACAAAATTTAATGTGATAAAATAGGATCTAAAAAGTAAGTTCTAATTAATGTTACACAGAAACCAAGGTCTGTAGATTTGTTCTGAAAAAGTGTTTGTCTAATGTATGTATGCATGTTGGTCAGATCTGGTCCTGGAGCAGCGGCCTGCAATGAAGCTCGTAAGAACCCAACTGCCGTATATCGTCATGGCCGCAGCCATCTCGAGCATGTGCGTAGCGGCCCTTTTCTTCGGCATATTCAAGCACAGAGGTAAGTCACACTCACATGTCAGTAACACGTTAGTAAACAAAACAAATGTGTTGAAAATAGAGTCCGGAAATAATTCAGTAATATTTATATTGGCTTGTATGGAGCCAGTTGCTCTAGACGTGCACTCTGTAGGTCTCGGGTTCGATTCCCGCGGCCGTCCTTCCTGACTGAGGAATTCCCTCAAGCAGCAAGTGCAATGACACGTGGTGACAGTATCGTCACCGGTGGTATGACAGTTCGTAGTGAGCATTCTCTACCTTCATTCGATTCTCCTCGGAGATCTCTAACTCTCATCAGTGCGTTGTGTCTAATGTCCATCCGTCCGACCGGGAAGCTCAGTTGGTAGAGCTCTCGCCGGCAAGTGAGAGTTCCGGGTGCGAATATTTTTCTGGCAAAGACTTCGTAAATGGGAGAAAAAAATATTTTTATAAAATTCAAGTTTTAACATTTTTAAAGTGAAATAAATGGTTGATTTAACTAGATTGTGTTTTCAAATGTCATTCACGATAGTTCTGGGATGAAATTGGGGTCGTGAAAACCCTCTAGAGTAAAACATGTTATATATTTTAATTCGGAATAGTGTATATTTACTGTAAATATAACCTTCATTTTACTGATGCAATAGCTGTCAGAACACAGTACTATTCTGTGTGTATTACACAGTACACAGTCATAGTTCTATTTGTAAAAATAAGTAAGTTATTAGAGTTTTTGTCACAGTCAATTTACGTCCCATTTACGAACTCTTTGCCAGAAAAATTCTCGCTTCCCGCGATCGTGTCCCGGTTCAGTCGGATATTTTTCACAACGCACATCCCTTCCTATCTATCCAATGGCCTTTTAAAGGAATTCTTAAAGGATTTACAATAAAGTAAAAAATGAGCAAAGCCAACTAAAACAAAAATCTTAGTGATATGATTAGAAAAGTATCTGGCCTGATAAGGTTCGAACCTCTCACATTACCTGGCTAGAGCTTTAAACAGTTCTCTTATTTTTAGGTAAATTCAAGTTCAATCGAATAGTTGTAGCGGATTCTCAAGCTGTGAAGACTCCGCTTCTAGCAGGAAAAATCAAAATACTTCTCATCTATTCAAGAGATTCCGAGGAGTTTGTCAAACTGGTCGCATCATTTAGAAATCTCCTGGAATTGCGTTATGATAACATGGAGGTGAGTTCATCTCGATTGCAATTAAACACTGGATAATCAAATACGTCACAATTAAACACTGGACAATCAAATACGTAACTCACCAATGGACTGCTACATTGACGCGGACATTACAAGTTGGTCCCAAATAAGTGCAGTTCAGGGTCGACCTAGTCCATGTCCTCCCCAAATTTGCGGGCCCCTCGGGCCGGCCTCCCTCCTCGAGATGGTGATCCCCTTGAAATCGGGTACCACCGGCCCGAAGCCCCTCGATCTGTCCCCATTCTAAACTGGCTTTCCCATCAGTTTCAGACTCCCCCGGAACGGGCCCGTTAGGTCAAACCCTCCCCATGTCCTCCACTTATGATCAAAGAAGTAAAAAGTAAAAATTAATGCAATATAACCTCGTCGTTGAGGCGCCGTGTAACCATAGAATCTAATATAATCAAATACGTCATACATGGCGTCATACATGGCGTCATACATGGCGCATACATGGACATCACATTTTCTGGGGATCGTCCACAAAATTATAAAAAAATGTGGCCCCGTGGCAGAAATCCCCCCTGGCAAATAAGTATATTCATTACCAGTGTTTATTTGTTTTACTTGAGTATTTTAATTCTAAAATAAACATAACATAATATGCAAACTGCTCAGTAAAAGCAACCTTTATTTTAATATTTGTGTCCCATTGTTTTCAGGTTTTCGATCCATTTGATGAATCCCAAAACGAGACTATTTCTCGCAACAGTGAATTGTGGCTCACAGAACTTCTCTACTCTCCGCATGTGAAAGTGATCTTCATTGCATCTGAGGGCGCAATACTGCGCCTAGATGCGGAAACAAATGGCAATCAACTGGTTGCCAATGAACCAAATTGCTTGGACATCTTGTTCACAAGTGCATTAAATCATTTGCGAAATCCTTTGCTGAGCAGTGATTATAGGAGAATATTTTTAGTCGGGTAATTATGAACAATTTTATTTATTTTGGCAAGAAAAACTACTAGCGTGAATTTTATTTTGTTTATTGTTCTGCGGTTCTATTTTATTTTATCGAATTCTCATTCGATTTTTTTTGAATAATGAATGGGTTTAACGGTTTTATGAAATCTCTGTCTGGGACTTACTGGAATCATACAAACGGCACTTGGAAACATTTTCCTTGAATAAGGTCGACCAAACTAGCCAATGCGAGAGATCTGAAATGCCGAGTTATCCAGCACATAACATTTATTCTGTGGTTTTTAAACCGGTCATAAGTCCAATATTCAGAGAATAACAGAACTTGAGTAGTTCCGAATTCGTGGCAAAACAAAAACTGGTCAACATTTTTCCACTAAAATTATCACTTAACTGTTAACTTGTAAAAAGTGCTGATTGATAAATTTGACGTTTGTTTAGAGCGGCAATTCAGTCATTGACTAATAACTAATTAATGATTCTTGGTATTTATTTCAGTCAATTGAATTGCAAATGAGATACAGAATGCGTCACTCTAAAACTTAACACACTGAAACCTAAGTTTTGACGTTATCGAGTGATATACTTGCTATCTTGCTCATATTGTCTCTGCACTTGGTGAACATCATTTCCTTGCGGGGTATAACTTGTCTGTGTCAATACCAATGAAAACCGTTCAATAAACCTATGCATTCGGGCTGTCATATACAGACGTTTAAAGTTAAATCACGTGTTTTACGTTATTCCAGATCGGTGGATATTATTATTGACATGGCCACGTGAGGGTTCAGGAAGCAGGGGGGGGGGGGGATCAGTGTGCCTATTTGTATACATGGACAGGATTGAAATGTTTCCATTTCATTGCAAATATCATCAAATGATGAGGGATTATACAAAGAAAGAGAATACCTACACGCCTAGAATTAGTTTTTTTTTCAATTGTTCTTTAATTACATACGATGAATGTAATTATTGGACATTGTGCTTTATTACTTAATGCATATTTTTTATTTTATCGTATTGCCTAGATTCTTCATCTCTAGATTGTTTTGTGGGTATTTATTTGAGCATTATTGCCAGTCTGATCCATGGTGGTAATGCAACCAACGTGCATGTGAGTCGACCGGGATGCAGTGTTCACAGGAGTAACGTTGAGACATTTCGTGTGTAAACTCCAACCAATACTTGGATCTATCTTTTTAATCAGTTTTGTCTTAGTTGACTCTCTTACCAATCTCAATGTTTTTTACACTTTGCTTTTCAACCCATTTCGAAACTTGCAGCTTACATAGTCTTCTGTGTGTTTTGATAAGGAAATTATGTTAAATTCAACGGGTATTATGAGTCAGGTTCGTGACAGAGTTTGTAAATACATTTTGCATTCATTTTCTACGACGTATTGATACAGCAATACATAATTAATTAAAAACAACTTTACATAATGGCAATGGACACTTAATTATCAAACGCTGTTGACTCCAAAATATACCAATGAAAACCGTTCAATGAGCCAATTAATTCTGGCTGTCATATACAGACGTGAAAACAGACAGAAACAAGTGCTTTACGTTATCTCACTCAGACATGGCCACGTGAGGGTTCAGGAAGCAGGGGGGGGGGGGGGGGGGGGGGGGAGGGGATCCGTGTGCCTATTTGTATACATGGATTGAAATGTTTCCATTTCATTGCAAATATCATCCAAATGATGCATATTCTTTATTGTATGGGCGGCGTTGTTTTACTTTTTCACGTTCGAAGTTACTCATTAGATACATACCTAATTACCAGTTATATGAAGTACACTCGTAGGTACACCCAAACACACCTTCTCTTAATGTTTAATTTTGTTTTTATTACATTTCAAGCTTTGATTATTCGTTCCAAAGAACTTGAACGTTAACAAATTTCAAATATTACGTATAAAACGAACTTTTTAAAAAGTTCGTTGTTATTACACTGATAATAATCTCACCTGTATCTAAATTAACTGTAAGAAGTTTCGTGAGAAATATATTTTTTTAATAGCTATAATAAAAACATATTTTATTATCTACATTAATATCACATTTGTTTAGGTACGTGTTGAAACAATCAACCGCTGTCATTTGTATAAAAACAGGAACTATTTTAAGGATTGAAATCGAACGTTTGATTTCAGATTTGACGGGCTGCCTTCTGACCTTCCCACAGACATAACTCCGTTTCGATGTTTTATGCTTTTGGAACACTTCGACAGTTTCTTGATCGAGATCACTGGGTAAGTCCAAGTTACTCAAACAACCAACAAACATATTTAGGAAGATGAAAGACTTATTATACAACGTTTATAAGTTATAATAACCCTTATTTCACTAGCAATTGAAATCGAACATTTCAATTCCTATCCTAGTCAATAAAATTGTGTTTTAAATGAAATTTTGATAGCTTGTGATTGAAATATGTACTCGAATTTGAATTGCTTAGTGTGTGGACCAGGGCCGGTTTTAGGCAGTTTGGTGCCCTTTGCCAAGGTAACAATTGGCGCCCCCCCCCCCCCTCCCCCTCCCACCAAAAAACTTCAGAAACGAAATTCGACGAATCGAGTTTGCTCACGATCACAATGGGGGGTCTGGGGGGAGGGCCCCCCAGCACAATGCGGGTCCGGGGCGCATAGCCCCGGAAAAATTTTGGGCTTCTAGATCGCATTTGACGCCTTTTTAGCATAGCTGATTGGATTACAATAGGCAATAATAAAATGTATACATTTCAATGCAGGATTATAAATATTTTGATTACTATTTGACGAATTCAACATTGTAAGCTAAAATAGTTTGTATGTGCCCATATAGCTTTAAGTTTTAACTTTCATTGGTTATAAAAACTAGTGCTTACAAGGAAGTGCTTTTCTAGTATTATATTTACTAGTGCTTTTCAATCGCGTTAATATGTATACAACAATAATAGCAATACATATTTTATATTTTGGCGCCCCCTCGGCGCCCCCTCGAGCTTGGCGCCCTGTGCGGGGGCATCAGGTCGCACACCCCTAAATCCGGCCCTGGTGTGGACTATTAGACAATATGAGTTTTGAAGCCTGATATCCAGACAGTGAATGCAATTGAATGGCATTGGCATGTAGCAGAAAATAAGAATAGCTTTTTCTTATTCTAGAATGAAGTTCATTTAGAATTTGAAGGACACCTTTTTAACTCCCCCCCATTAATTGTGTAATAAATTCAACACCCTCTTTTTAAAAAAAATCACGCTACAAACTCATTAACACCCCATGTTTAGAATATGAAGGCTCATGAAAATATGTTGAAGAAATATTTTTATGACAGTACTTCATCTTTTACTTTTATACTTTTTATTCGTCCCTCCTACTTACAAATTCATGTTTTTCTTACGTTTGAAGAAGATATAGGTTAAAGTAAAATTATTTTACAAAAAAAACGTGACTTTACAAAAGTTAGACAAAAGTTGAACAAAAACAATGCAACAGTCTATTTGTCAGGTGTCATAAAATGTTTTTTTTTATAGAATACATTCAGTGTCAACTATACATAGCGAGGATTACAACAGAAAATATTCCCAAGGAGTTGAAGAATTCCGAAGTGCTCAAAATGAAGTGATGCAAATTCGTGCAAGAAACCCGAACTACGTGCATCAGCGCTGGCTTGTCATTAAACCATAAACTCTCTGCAGTAAATATAATTTTCTTGTCGTTTTTATTGACTTATTGACTAAAAAATGTCAGTTATTTAGATTAATTTTATAATGTAGGTATCATCTCACTAGAATATACATTAGATAGATTTACATATTACCTACGTATATTCTTTAGTTTTTGTACCAAAAAAGTTCATACCATAAATGTGAACGAATATGTATATTTCCAAGGTCTAATAGTGTGTTTGATTAATGTGTAGGTATTCAGTTTGGATGAAACAAGTCTATATTCTGTACTTCAGAGGTAGAAGGACCGATGTCCATTTCAATGATACTTGAGGTGAGGTCAATAACCAGTAATTCAACCTTCATTCAATCATATTTTTAATAGTGACACCTGTCATATTGAAAGAGAATATTTTAATATAACTGGATCTGTTGACTTCTTGATGACTTAAGTCAAATTGCAATCGACGGAGCTTGATTGCATGAATCCAAAATTGGACAACACAACATCGAGACGATTTACATCGGGCCTTCTACCTCTGAGTTACAGATAAATTCCTGAGAATCAATTTAAAATCTCATTTTTATGGTAGGATGTAATGGTAAGGTAATTGTTCCTCTACATATCCAATAATTGTAATGAAACAGGCCTAAAAATAACATCCGTCCAAACTGAGTCCTAAAAATGATTACTGTCTTTAAGCTGAATAAATAATTTACTACAAGAAACAAGATTGTTTTGTACGCTTTTTTCACTCATCTTTCACGTACCAAATAAATATACAAATTCTGAAATAAAGCCCGCACTGGCCTGCAGTGCTAATACTATAAAAACAAGGAAGGAAGAAGGGTAATCAGTTCATGTCATGGCGTTACTAATCTTCCTAGTGATGTCTTTCTTAGGTATCTAATAATCATCAGTTGCAGAGAAAGGGCCTACAGCAAGTGCCGTTCAGAATGACTTATTCTTGAGGAGAAAGCGCACAGAATTGAAACGTTCTACAAACTTGAACTTGGCGCTAGCGGGCAGTAGGGGTTCGCGTTTAAAAAAAAATCATAGTAGCGCATGCGCGTTACGTTCCGCCATGCCATTTCTTCTTCGCAACTTTCAAGTTTCACACCGGCCTCATGAGGTGACATCTATTTAAAATCATTTTGATGTTATACACCGGATAGATTAGTTCGTAGAAGAAAATATTACTCATGAAACTTAACATCAGTGTAATTTAGTGTCGATATTAAACTTCGTTGTTTAAAGTTTGATTAATATAAGTCATGTTTACTACGTTGGAAAAAGTGGGGTTGGTGTGTATTACGGTGGTGGGTTTCCAACTTGTTCGGGCCATTATTAAAGTGTTTTATATTAACGTCGTTGGACCTACCATGAGACTGAACATCAATCCAAGGAACATGGGAAAATGGGCAGGTGAGAATAAAAATACATATTATATTATGTGGTGAATGAACTTTGTATGGAGAGGGTTGTAGCCTAGATGGGTGTTTAAATCATTTTTGCTTGTCTCTGATTGGTCGGCTACAATCTGTCATCTGTCAAAAGTAATGACACTACAAAGTCAACAACAAAAATGAAAAATAACTTTTTGGCAATTATTAGTTTTGTTATGAAATTTACAGTTCATTTTTAAAATAATATGTAACCTATGTAGCCATTAGACAAAGTACCTAGTAAGAGAAGAGTGATTGTCCTATGCAATGCTAAGGTAGTGCACAATCCATCAGTAATTTAAGATTATCATTAAGTATCATTTATTATCATTATCACCTCGTATCACTTATACGAGGTGCTAGTACCCAAAAGTTCGCAAAGGATCACAAAGTAAAAAAATCCATTAGGTAACCCCTTTAGGTAGTCTAAGTCTAAGTCTTAAACCTCTAGTCTAAGGTACCTACCTAGTACCGTTTATCACGTCGGTATATACCTACGGTAATTTTGGAGTTATTTCAACTAACTCAATGCATCCCTAGATGTCGTCAAGTGTGACTATGTTTCGCACGTTTCGCGATGGTGCTTTCATCTCCTCAATTGTGTAAAAACCTGTATTTCAGCCGGAATTGCATCTTAGAGAACGGTATTAAGTTACAGGGGGTGAGTTCGTGCGAATAGGGATGATGGGGAAGGAATGTCGTGTTTTTGGAAGCCAGGAAGTGGCAAACATAGTTTTAAGTGTGCCTTACATTTCAAAAACCCGATCTTGATGTAATTGACCAACACCTCAATCGCAGTTCAGAAGTTCATAATTTCCCAAATCACCCCTTATTCCCACCCCCAGCACCCCAATTTCAATGATCTGCATTTAATTTTAAGATGAAATCATCCATCGCGAAACTTGCTCAACATAGTCAAACTTGATGACGTCTAGGGATGTATGGAATCATTGAAATAACTCCAAAATAAAATTGCTGTATTACTTCGAATATGACGGTAGAATCTAGGAGTTACATATTTTTTAATTTTAATTAACGGTCATCCTTTGCGAGCTTTTGGGTAGCACCTCGTAAAATTACGAATATTTTTTGATTTTTTTCCCTGTCTGAATAACGGACAGAACTTGGTTAAATTTTAATTACTATATCAAACTGAATAACGATTATGAGGAGAGTGTAAAGAATCGTATCAGAAATAGAGATGCACATTGTTTGAAACATGACTAAATGTGCCAGCACCTGTTTTAGTTTGTCAATCTAGGAAAAATGACTTGACAATAATTCCTTTTCATAGCTTGTGTGAATTGATATGTTAATCTCTATTAAACTGACAATGGGGCTACGTCCTGATTACATTAAATACCTGCCTTACACCTGACTACTTTACAAACGGATACGTCAACACACCGATTAATTATAATATTGCCAATGTCGAAGTGGAACACACTTTAACTGCGGATATTTGAATTGGGTTTAAATTCAAAATATAAATAACTCCAGAAAAAAATGATAATATCCGCGTATTGGGACCGATGCAAGATTGTCCTTGAACCAAGTTGTTGACCTACTGAAGCTAGCGGTGCAATGAGTAGATACGAGCTGCTATGAATGGAGCAACTTGTTTACCTTGGGGCTACTACTTCAACGTAACATTGATCTTGTATGCAGCCAGTTGGGATGATGCTTTTTTGTTCCGGGAGGAGAAATCGCAGATGAGTCAAAAGATCGCGGCATGGCATGACTGAGTGTTTCATTGTGTTATTGAATTTATCTTGAAGATGTGGGATGTGACTATTGAATATTGACACATATTTTTTCTTTACAATTATTTGCGTTCAGCAGTTGAAATTTTGTGGTTATTATTCTTGGTAAAATAATAAAAAATATCAACTATTACATTTGAAATAATTTTTCTCTACACATCATAAAGATCGTTTTTACTAAGAAGTTGCTTGTTTTTTGTAGAGGAATTGCAATTTACCATGATACAAAAGAATGACAATCATCTATAATCTATATTTGCAACCAAAACAAAAAGGTAGTACGTATTGTCCCTGAAAAGCCAATGTCTCTGAACTTAATAAAATGAAACTGAATTTTTGCCGGACTTCAATTTCGTACCTTCCAATTCTATTTCACCACATTTCATTCTATTACACATACTATTTTTTGTCGCCATTAGCCTCGCTGCAGAACAGTGCGACGTTAAGCCCCAGACAAAAAAAATATTTCACCACACTAGTGTTTTTTTTTAGATTACACTGCACCTACATGGGAACACTAGTTGACACGGTTCAATGCAATCAATTCTTTGAAGGAAAAATAGGACCTGCGTATTAAACGTATTAAGTTACCATTTGCATCAATTTCGCGTTTACAGGGTTACATTCGTTGAACCAAACGATTGAATTGAATCTGATTGTATGCAACATTGAACCGTGTGTGAACAAACATTTGCAATGATTATTTTGATGACGCACAGTCAAATGATGATCTTTCTCTTTGCAGTGGTCACAGGCTCAACAGATGGCGTTGGTAAAGCGTATGCCAGAGCGGTACGTACGATATCAATTTCCAAATTAATCAATTAGCAATGCTGGATTTTACATTCTCCCAATTATGACTAGCTATTGGCTAGATTAAAAGGAAGTTACTAACAGCCAGCCTTTCGTTTCCCCTCTTTAACATTTTTCTTTCGTGGTATTACCAGTCGACCGGCAAATGCTGGGAAGGTACCCTACAATAGGCCACGACCGCTTCCTACCCACAAACACATTGCATGAGCTAAACTGGTGCAAGACCAAGAAAGAGAGGAATAAATAAATAAATGCAAATGTAGTCAATTTTCTTAATTATATTTATTTTCATTACAGTTGGCTAAACTAGGCCTGGATATTGTTTTGATCAGCCGAAATATGGACAAACTTCTCGCTGTTGGAGCAGAAATTGGTACGTATAGATTCTTGTAGGTCTCTCTTCAGTCACTGATCCACTTGCTAACCAGGGTTTCATGTTGTGTATGAATGTAGGTGGCCCGTCGATAGAAGCCAACAACTATCAGTGTGTCAGTCAAGCTATTAATATAATAACAATAATACCTGCCTGCTTTCACTGGACCATAGCACGCTTTCCAGAACTCTGCACATAGAGAAATATTCAAAGAGAATTATTTGTATTACCTAGTTATCGCTTGCAATGATTGTCGTTTCTTTCCACATTAATGTCATGTCAAATATTTGTCACACTAACAGTAACATTTGTCATTTATTCTCCCCACGAGTGTCCCTGCTATGTTCTAGCATTTTATTAACTTAGATTTTACATTTTCTTTCTATAAGTAAAATAAAAAATCACAGTTTCCAACGCCAGTTTAATTGTCCAGTATATTAGCCAGTTTAATTGATTTAATTATCACGTCTTCATGTTTTTTTTTTATGAAAACTAACAATATTATGTGACACCTTGAGTTTTTAGAATATGGATTCTGAATCATGAAAAATAGAGGAAAGTAATGCAAAATACGGGATGTTTTTCCTGTTTCTTTTGTGGGCTTATTTATGGAAGTAGGTACCTACCGACTTCATTTTAAATTGTGTGCATGTGGTCTTTCTCTCTAGTTTCTATAAAAAGTTTGTCCTCCATTTAATAATAGCCTGCTATTTTTTTCTCGATGTCTTGTCTAAGTAGAGATTATAATTTTTTTCTAAGCAGACTTACCAAATAAAGATAGGCATAATTCAAAATAATTAGGTAATAAACTACCTGAGTTATATTTTATTATGATACATATTTCACAAATTGGAAAAAGTTGGAAGTTGCAAACAAAACGGATAGGTACCTACGTAATTTTGAATTTGCTAGGTTGCTCTAGCAAAAAATGTAAATTTAGCTTATTTTATCATTTAAATGTTGACACGAACATTTTAATAAATTAAATTGTCTTTTAAATTTCCTTCTCATAAGTTTGTTGAGAAATACGTACATGATGCTAATGGAGCAAGATGGCCCAGGGCTAAAACACTCTGAACTTGCACTACAGAGTCCCGGGTTCGATTCCCACGACACTTCTTCCTGACTGAAGAAGAAGACTGGTTTTTCGAGGATTCCCTCAGTCGTGAGGCGAATGCTGGGAAGGTTCGCTATAATTGGCCAATTATTGCCTCCTTCCACTCGATCTTTTAGGCCAAAGAGGTTAAAAATATCCAGAAAAATACAGAAAAACAATTTTAACATTTAAAAATTTGCAAATTTACAATAAAGAAAATGTTGGAAAAAAATGATCAAGATGTCTCTTCTAATGACTCTTGCCTTTCAGAGGCAGAATTCCGCGTCAATGTGAAACTGATTGAAGCCGACTTCTACGATTCCACTGCAGAAGCTTACCACAACATTGAAAAGGAAATGTACGGCCTCGAGATCGGATGTCTCATCAACAACGTGGGCGTCAGTTATCCACATCCAGAATACTTCTTAGAGTTACCACACGGTGAAAAGATCTTCTCGAACATGATCAACTGTAATGTCATCGCAGTTACCAACATGACGAAGATGCTCCTGCCACAGATGGTTGAGCGTAGGAAGGGAATCATTGTAAATGTGTCATCGACTGCTGCATTAATTCCCAGTCCATTATTGACAGTCTACGGTGCTACCAAGGTAAGAGATGGTCGATCATTCTCAGTACCTAGGTACAATCAGCATTGTTCAGGTACACTTATTGAGAACCTACGTAGACCGTACAGGTAATTGTGGGACCTGCAATATCCTGAATTCCGCAATTTCTATTACATGATGTCGAGGGAAGGGGGGTCACCAATTCCAGGAGGCAGAACCAGTGGGATGTCAAATTTGGATGTGCATATTTTAAAGCAATCGGAAGCAAACTTTTTTATGTTAAAAGTAGTAAGTACCTAATCCTAGATATTTTTGCTTGCATCTTCCAGGCATACGTGGAGAAGTTTACGAAAGACATCCACAACGAGTACCGCAGTCGAGGTGTCACCGTGCAGTGCCTGATGCCTGGCTATGTTGCAACCAAGATGAGCAAGATCAAGCACGGAACATGGATGGCGCCGACGCCAGAGCGTTATGTCAAGAGCGCCATCGACACCATCGGCATCCTAGATGTCACCACCGGCTACATGCCACATTCAATGCTAGTACGTACAGAACATTTTTAATGACTTAACGTTGGTACCTATGTTGACATAGTGTGAATTTGCGTTTTGCGGACAGCTGTATTTTCTGAAAACCAATCAAAACGACTCGGCCCAGAGACAAACTCATGAGGTGGTCTTCTAATGCGTTTAAAGGAAACACTTTTTCCATAAAACCACACTATAGGAGTGAACCTAGTAGGTACCTACCTTTAGAGGCAAACGGAAGCGAACGGGAATCGCACGCTTCGTCAGAGCGCTTTTTTGAAATTGTGTCTTCCCACTTAATAATTTTAAAAAATCAGATAGTAACGACCCATAACAGCCTAATATACTAAATAATGCCGCACACTGGAGTTCATTATGACCTCTGGTACGACCTCAAAGTGTTAAATACGATTATTTTCGATTATTTTATAAAAAATATCGTATTTACCACTTTGAGATCGCATTTCTCAAAGTGCGATCCTCAAAGCGATCTTTGAGACCTCAAAGTGTTAAATAAGATTATTTTCAATTATTTTATAAAAAATATCGTATTTAACACTTTGAGATCGCACCAGAGGTCATAATGAACTCCAGTGTGCGGCATTATTTAGTATATTAGGCTGTTATGGGTCGTTACTATCTGATTTTTTAAAATTATTAAGTGGGAAGACACAATTTCAAAAAAACGCTCTGACGAACCAAGCGATTCCCGTTCGCTTCCGTTTGCCTCTTTAGAGGGAGCAGTAACTTTGAAATGTTAAAAAAAATAGCATTTGATTGAATCCTAATAACAGGCCACAATTTAGAGTAGTTCTGGCCATTTATAAAATTTGGGGTTTAATCTGGTTTAATTTTAATTTGTTTTCCAAGCAATATTTTATTTATACTACCGTTTCAAAGAAAATTTTTAACGAAAGTATAAAAAATTAAAGTAATACGTGCTTTGCTATTCGTTGTACGTACTTACATATACCTACCTAATTAGTATTTTTTAATTTTTATACTTTCATTTCTATAACACAAATTAATCTGGACTCATGTGTTCCAATAACTTTAAAGTATACTTCGTCTTTATACCTTGCCAACGGGTTGAATACATTTTTTGGGGGAGGAAGTTATGCTACTCTGTTAGAAAGAGAGAGCATCGTGATGTTTAGATTTCCTTTAAGAATAAGATATCAGGAGAAGAACGGAGTGGAGCTGATGGTGGCTGGTGGCCGTGGGTGATAACAGGTTTGTGGAATGAATTACAGTTAAGTCTCTCTATTTCTTGTTTCAGGTGTGGGTAGTCAAGACCCTAGAGAGCATTGCGCCTCGCTTTGCAGTGTGGGTGATTCACCAGACGATGGAAAATATCCGTCGTCGTGCCATCCAACGCTACGTCAGTTAGACTTTCCTATGACCAAGTTTCGATTATTCTCTTGGTTTACGGTCCTAATCGTTTTTAATTGTCCATTTGTTATCAATATCGTCATATAGGGAACCATTTCATTTTTAAATCTTTTGTTATCTCGAACCTTCAAAATTATTTTTTACTAGAATGCCAATGACATCATTTAGAGCTTCCAATTTCCAAAATTCATTACTTTTGACTAACTATCATTCGAGAATACCATCCACCACAACTCGTGCTAGTTTTATGGTGTGAATTTATCTTTTACCAAATGCTTGTTTTCAGTCAATAAACAAGTTCTTGTTAGCTTGTGTACATTCATTCTATTACACTCATTGTCCAAGTTCCTTCAATTATTCTTCACATGTCATCAAATCTTATCCAGGGCCGGCTTTAGGCATAGGCGACGTACGCGACCGCGTACGGCGGCACATTCGGATAGGCGGCACTTTCAGCATTTTTCGAAAATTTACTATTTTGTGTCATCATGTAGACCAATATTCAAGCTCGGAAGAAATAAAATTATTTTTGGGGAAACGACGACTGATGTTTTGTAATGTATCCAAACAAATCTCGTTCATGTTATGTTAATACCTTCACCTAGATATGTTCCTGAACTTTTTGTTTGCGCATGAAAAATTACCAAGAAAAATTGAGTTCAATGTTGCAGTAATTTTACCAGAAACGCGTAGGTTTACTTCAAAATTACCATGAAATGTAAAAAATCCGGGAGCGTCCCCCCCAAAATCAGAACATCATCTAAGAAAGCAGCACATTTAAAATAATATGTGAACAAAAAAGTAAAAGAAAGAGGCAGATCATGTCGAAAACTTACCAAAATGACTGGAATTATTTTTGGACATTGGTAATTTATATTTCCCAAAAATAACTAATCTGCGATTCAAAATTGCACCAAATCGAATGACCTTGAACCAAATTTTTCTCGGGGGCTGTGCCCCCGAACCCCCCTATTTCGTCTGTTAGTTTTCAAATTATTAAGAACGTGCCCCCCCCCCCCCCCCCTCCTCACAATAGAAATGTCATCCTGCGTACGCCCTTGATAGGCGGCATTATCATTTTTCGCGTACATCCAGAATGTACCTTAAGCCGGCCCTGATCTTATCCACAGCATAGTGATCGATACATTCTACTACGTAACACTAAAGGAGCTAAATGAAAACCTTAGCCAAAATTAAGATTGAAATCATCTCATTGAGAGTTTATGTGGAAGCGAAACAGTTGTAGGAAATGAATTACTCTGAATGACCATGACCATGTTTTTAATGTTGGTATTAAAGTTACGAGTGGTTTTCTAGATCTTAATTTAACTTTCAAGTTCAGTGATATTTGTGCAAAATATACTCATAACTTTTAGATATACTTTTTTTATAAAAGTGGTCAAAGAGCAACTCAGTACTACAACTTCGTGGCTGCAACATAAACTCTAAACTTCAACGAGACAATCACAATCTTCTCGGTTTAGGGGGTAGTTTTTCCTTTCAATGTTGGTAGATATACTGTTGACCACTGAGATTTATGGTATCCAGGAAATAATTACATTCCAAATAAATTTCTTAAAAATCTTGGACAGATTTATTTGCATCAAATAACTATGAGCTAATGTGTCACAACTCACAATATCAATATTCACAAGTTTGAAGTCCCCATGAACCCATGAATGAAGTTTGAAGTTCATAGTTTGCATTGCAGTGACCATGAAGTAGTGATGGGCGATTCAGAATCGATTTTCTGGAAAATCGATTTTTTAGCTCTCGATTCATCGATTTTTAAATCGATTCTGTTGAGTTTGATTAACTCGACCTTCCTCCACCTGTTATCAGTCTCTCGACGGCGCGGGTTGTGGAGGCTCGTGCTGTGAATGTTACACCGTCCTTCGGAAGGGACGTTAAGCCGTTGGTCCCCTTGGTATCTTTCGTCAGGAGTAGGCTACATGCCGGTACCGGGTTTCCTCTCCTCCCTTCTTTATATTACATTCTCACTAGTGGAGCCTGGCTCTGTTGAGAATATAGACTTAATAATAATAATAATAATAATAATAATAATCGCTATATCGATTTATTTTCATTCGATTTTCGATCTTTTTCGATTCAACCAAATGGAAGTGAATTTATGTCCTAAAACATGTGCCAGCTCAACCTTTTCAATAAAAATGTAGTTGACATTCATTGATTTAACAATAAATGATAATATCTTGTCCTAAGAAACCAAATCCTTTGCTAGAATGTCTTTATTTCTGTGTATGTCTTTTGATTTCGCGGTACTTTTATTCAAATTGTGAGATTCCTAAATTCCGATTTTTTATCGATTAATTGATTTTTTAGTAGCCGATTAATCGGCGAATCGATTCAACTCCTCAAGAATCGAATCGAATCGGAGAATCGATTTATTACTAAAAAATGCCCATCTCTACCATGAAGTATCTACTTTGCCCCATGACGTATGTTAGACAAAACCTATTCAGAAAAATATACAATTTCCAGTTCGTTTCGTTCCATAACATTTATTAGTTTACAAGTGATACAGAGGAATTATTGATACTTTTGAACACTGACAAAGCTACTGAAAGGCAGAAATTTTAATTCAGGTCACAATTGTCACAGTATTTTCTACATTTTATATACAAATAATGTATACTGTAGCCATTTCATGTAAGGTAAAATATCTTTCAGACTATCTGTCTGAAGAAGCAAGCAGTGCGGTTTTCAGTGGTGGGTAGACCAGGTACTAGGCTGTACCAAATATCTATTGCTAACATTATTATTAGGTATTACTCTATGTTACGTATCTATTAATTGAAATCTTTGCCTACCAAGTTTAGAATATGCCAATTAATAGTATTAGTCACAGCAGTAAGTAACATATTTGACAAAGATTTGTTTAGAAATACCAACTGTGAAAAAAAGATTTCAACCCAAGAGGCAACCTGTCAATCTAGTAGTGCACCCTCACAATGAATATCTGCTGTCAAGAATTCTTATAACATGCAAAATGTGGACCTCTCTTTATGTACCTAATATCTCAGCCAAGATATTATGTAATTGAACTCTAAATCTATGATTATTGATTATCATTGCCAAGGCCTCCCTATTGTTGTTAAGAAGAAGGCTAATCTTAAGGCTGCTGATTGATGTTTGTATTGCTGATGTTACTTAGAAAACCGACACCGATTAGGGTGTACTTATGAGGATGAAAGTAGAAGACAGTAGTCATGCAGTGCAATAATTTTGTACCTCAGACACAGAAGTCCTAATAACCATTTTCTTGATATTGTATTAATATTATATTACTTTACATACTTTTGGAATTGCGTAATAAGCTCTATCTATAGTAAATGGGCTGATGTTCCCAAATACAGATACATACTATGTATATTGAAGTAGTATTCTTTTTCAAAATGACTCATGTCACGGTTACAAATAGGATTGGATGAAGGCAGAATTAATGGTTTTTATTTTTTAATCTCACCTCAAGAATTATTGGAATGGATATCGGGCCTTCTACGTCTGAAGTACAGAATTGAGAACTGCAACAACATTTATTTGCCTTTGTAAAATATAGGAAATTATGAAAAGATCCGAATGTATAATAACCATTATGGAGATTACACCTAGACCTCTGTATGTTAGTCCTCACTCAATCTAAAACTATATGGGAAGTATGACTACATGGTAGTAGTCATATAAAATAATGTAAAAGATTAAATAAAGATGTAAAAGATTTTTCTTAATCAATTTGTTTCACTCCTACATCCTCATTTCATTACCCAGGTTGTTCATAAAAAATATAATACATAATTATAGTACGCCCAAATGACAACAAAAGAGGTTGTGGTTTTGATACAGCCAATAGTTGATTATCGTTTCAGTTCTCTTTGTGAGCGATTGACAGTTCAGGCTTATTTAATTGAACTAGACATTGTATTTCACTTATTTAAAGTGCTATTCTTTCATCAAACTAATGTGTGATCTACGTGATAAAAAGAGAAATAGGATCACACAAAGACTTGCTTGATATGTCGGTGAAACTGAATCAAAGGAGAAATTACATACATAAGATACAATTCAGATTATTTTATGAAAAAAGTTAAATGAAGTCTATCAATGTGTCAAGTAACTGATTTGGGACATGCACATTGTTTTAATATAAATTATCGATTTCATTTTTATCTCTACATCACTATAATTTTGTCACAATTCCAAATTTCTGTGACTGTTTACAGTATTGTAATACTACCTACAGAATCACTTTTATCTGGTCTGACGAAAGAAATACAGAGAGACCTTACAGACATTTCAACTGATGTCCAACATCATCGGTTAGTCGTAATATTATAGTCACCTTACAGAGATTTCAATGTGTCCAACATCATTGGTTAGTCGTAATTTGATCCCAAGTCTCTTTCTCTCTCGATCATCCTCCATTGCATTGTGAAGTTTTTTTATTAATGTCTATAACAAGATAGGTACTACACCAAGTTTACTTTTTTTTAATTACCTGTTTTAATGATTTTGTTTGAGCCACCTTGCCTACCCCAAACCGCACGCCCCTTTTTGCAATGTTTGATATACATAAGTATGCCAATTTACATTTTTTAAAATCAGATTGCTAGGTTATTTATTGATAACAAAATGCACATTAGCTCTGATGAATCATCTCCTTAAAAGTGATACAATCAAAATAACTCACTAGTAAATTACTTTTTGATTGTAAATGATAAAAATGCTCTTACATAGAGCACTTGTTTAAAATCAGTAGTTATAGGAATAAAGAACATGCAAAAGTAGCAACATGCAATTGTTACTTGGCAGAAATCAATGAAGACAGCTTAGTTTCACTAATAGGTAAAGTACAAAAATAGAAAAAAACATGCACCCTATAACATCGTACCTACTATTGCCGAGATGAAATTAATTCAATAGTTTGTGAATACACAAAGAAAATTTCACGTCAGAATATGACCAGTCCAGATAATAACTTAAATCAATTTACCCCTTAATTAAAGTCATCGTCAATTGTAACTAGGATAGTGTTGTTCGTGAGATAGGAACTCGGATGATGTCAGATGTCGACTTCGACGTCACTGTTTGAGTCATCGTTTGAACTTTCACCCATGAGTAAAGCAGCTGGTAGCGCTGACGGAATGTGTTGGAGCTGGGTTGTATAGACTCCCAAAACCTGCATCCAATCGAAAAATGTTTTTTAACCTTTTGAATAGTGAGTTAATACAGGTAGGTAGCATGTCAAAGTGGGTTAATACATAGGCACATAAAAATAGTATATCCTGTTTTCCAAGGACGCGATTTTTCGTAGCTACGCTAAGTTGGCTGCTCAGCCAATCAGAGCTCTGATCGAATTCGTCATGCAAATTCACAGATGAAAGAAGAGTCAACCTCAATAAAAACAGATCTATTTACAATGCGCGGCAGTGTGCACGCTGTTCTGATAGGTTCGTCTCAAAATATCAAGACGCAGCAGCGCGACTTGCGTTGTTGGAAGACAGTGACCTTGAATCGATAAGGTCAAGTAATATTCGTGCAGTGGTGTGAAATTGAGCATACAAGCAGTCTGCATCGTTGTTCTAATGGTACCTACCTAATCTAATTTTACCTCTACAGAGAAGTGAGGTTTTCTGAAATGTGGTTTATCTGAATCTGCTCACATTTTTTTTTTAAATGTTTCAAAGTGTGGTCTCTAGATAGAGTAGATATTAGTCGCTGAGGTACCTATTACAAGTCGACCAAAATCAATTGATACGCTTCAGTTACCATGAAATCTAATCTAATAAATAATAAATTATAATACCTAGATACCGTAAAATGTGGTAATGCTGAACACAGGGGTAATTCTGAACATCAAATAGTTTTTTTTTCAAAAATACTCAACATATGAAGTTGGAAAAATATGACAACTTGTATAATAGTCAGTGTAATAGGTAAGTGTATAATATAGTACGAGGGCTGTACCGAAAGTAATGCAACTTTGTGCATAACTATGATATTAATTGAAATACACCGTTTTACCATGGATGAATACACCTTTACTACAGGTAACTTCGCGTTTCATATGAACTACCCGGTTCACCTTAGCTTTCTAAACATTTTTAGTTTTTACATGATTTTCCAGTGATTTTGCCGAACATATTGTGTTTTTCTTTAATTGTTTCTTCAGCCAAAAGACCAAACACGCGTACTGTATCACGCCAAAGAAGGAGAATCAGTGATTATTTAATTGTGTGTGAAGCTGCAAGTAAATATTTAAATTTGCAAGACTAGGTACCGTATGAAACTATTCAATTTTTCCGTCCATATTTAAGAATCTGCCAAACCGCCTAAATTATTTCTGTGAATTGCTGATTGCAATTGATTGCAGTGCAGCTGATTGCTGATTGATTGCTGGACACGGGTAGGACGCTCGTTTTGCATGTAATTGATATGGCGTTATCTATTCCTGTAAAGGTGTATTAGTCCATGGTTTTACCTATCAAATCGTATTTTTCAAATTTTTTGAGGCTGTCGTATAGTTTTAAAATTAATAATTATAAAAAAAATTGAAATCCATTGATTGGTTCAATTTTTAAAATGAATGGTTGATTTGATCAAATTAAAACTTGCAGTGTAATGAAGATCAACATTTTATCAACTTTTACACAGTTTCTCAGCAAAATCCTACTATTGGTTAAAATTTAAAAAAGTGGTGGAAAATCAAAATGTTCCGATGAAGTTCAAATTTTGCGTAGACATTAACTCTAGGTACCATTTTCTCTTATTTTACAAGTTTTCAGCCCAATCAGTAGAGAATTTATGTACTTTTTTCAATTTTAACTGTTTTGAAATAGAATGTCAGAAGAGATTATATCAAAACGGGATTTCCAGTGCAACTTTGATCCAATTTTCTTGATGCACCAGAGTGTATAGATGGCTATTTTCAGTTTCAATTAAAATCAGGTACTTTTATTTTGATTTTGTGGATCGTATTTCAATTCAATGTGGGTGTATATTATGTTTTCTGTGCGTTACGAAATTCTGGTTGGAGATGATGCGCGTTTTGGTACTCGCTCATCAAAGCGTTACACCGAGCGTTTTCCTAGTATTCACAAAAGTAGTCAAATTTTGTTCAGCATTACCC
The DNA here is from genome assembly GCA_934045905.1 of Leuctra nigra. Taxonomy (NCBI): domain Eukaryota; kingdom Metazoa; phylum Arthropoda; class Insecta; order Plecoptera; family Leuctridae; genus Leuctra; species Leuctra nigra. The sequence continues at coordinate 19,736,505 of OW203763.1, read as the reverse complement.
CGGTTTACGGTAGGTACCTAATTCAAAGATTATAAATAAAAGTTTACAGTCCAGTTGATCAAACTGAAAAGAGGAATAAATCTACCATCAAATGTGTTTTGAAATATGTAATTTTAAGAGAAAGAAACATTAAAAAAACAAGAGAGAAAATATTAGTACCTATGTAATTTCTTCCAAAATTGGTGGGGGTCACTAGTAATAGCAGGATTAAATAGTGACATATTATAATTTTTGTCTGTTTTTTGTCGAAAAATTGTTAGGTAGGTACTTTTGTGTGCAAATATATTTGTGTATATCAGTCAAATTAAGTGCTTAATAGTTAATGGAGATTGATACATACCTGAATACTGTCACCTAACGTTTCTCCTGTCATGCCAAGACTCGACTGAGTAGCAAATGATTCCACGGCTTCCAACGAATGTCGAAGTTGAGGGTCGTGCTCTGCTGCAACGAGCCAGTCTAGATTTGATGTGCTGATATTCGATGTACTGAGGGCGGACACACTCATGCTCGACGAGGTTCTCGCATCGTTCTCCAGCTGGATGTGGAAATTCTCCAGTTCGGGGATCATCGGACGCACCTGTCAAGCAAAACTTTTACTAACACATACCTAATTGAAAGGTACACCCACGGACTAAATAATTGATGGATAACGCCTAAGTTGGAGCTCAAATAAGCACCAATGTTTGTTGAATGGAGAAATGGTTACTTGAGATGGTTAGTTGGTTGATTATAATCATCCAACCTTCCAACCCCACCAGCTTGCCTTCTGCAGGTGATGGCATTACCTGTGATGTCGTCTGGATAATCAAGCTTTGAAAAACGACTTATATTTTCGCAAGTACTACTACCTACTTATTAATGAGTCCGCGGCTGTATCTACATAGAATTAGATCTTGGATAAATGAAAATGAAATGAAACAAATGAAGCTCATCCATGTGGGGTGCACTTTTCTCCCAAGACATATTCTTGTATGTAATTTGTCAAAAGCAATGCCAACTGGCAATGTACATTTTAGTCATCTAATAAAACCTACCTAGAGTGTATGCAGTACTTTCAAAATAGTTTATACATAAAATGGCATATTTTCAAAGCAAAATAATTCAAAATAATTTCAAAGCTGAGGGTAGTTATAAATACTTAATTATCAACATTTTGATATATAATCTCTTGTAAAGAGAAGACAAAAGCTCGGACAGAAGTAGATAAGGAAGAAGCCCGGAAAAATGATTCGTTCTAGATATTTGTGTGCTATCTATTTGATAATTTAGGCTTCAATGCAGCTTCGTAATTCCAAAATAGGTTCCATTCATGGCCTGCTCTCCCCATGACCATTCATGGTCACTCATACTCATAGGTACGTCATATGGTAGTTACAGCCACATTCAATACTTCCTATACCGGTTTTCCATACCAACATAGGGATTTGGCCGGCTTCTTTTGAATGTGACCCTACCTATTCATTAGTCACTCATTAGTCATTATTTATACTATCTGTACCCACACACTAGTTTAATTTCCAACCCTCAATTAAAAGCAACTTGTTACAATTACAATGTCTATTGTCTGCATAATTCCATATTGTTTTTCAAATGAATCACCTTGTGACCGCCAGGTCTATGAGGGTTTCGGCATCCCCGACATCGACAATCTATGCACGCTTTGCTGTCGACATAACACGGACACCGCTGGCCACAGCACGTCAACTTCCCAGGTGTAGCAGTGGCATTCCCACATCGACAACCCTTCCGTTTATTCACACTGTTGCCACCGTTGTTTTTGCTACTTAATTTTTGTGAAGGTGGCTTCTTGAAACCAGCAGGATTGACCTGGAACGAAAGTTAACATAAAATGAATTAGAATAATAATAATTTAAGATTTGTGTGGATTGGTTTATACTTAATTTCTTATTTAAACTTAAGGTCATGACTCATGAGAATATGCTCAGGAAGTTAAACAAAAATATAAAATATAGAAAATATAGATGCTCTGGAAACACAAAGACAAAAGAGGGTAATATGAGATGATAGCTCAGATCGTTTTACTGATTGAGGGCAGAAAGATAAGCAAGGTTGCTAGCTGCTGAGACAGAATTTTTTAGAAGTTGTCAAGTTTCTGGAATAGAGCAAATAAGGAATGAATTAGTGACACTGACAGTGCCACATATTAAATGTGGCCCAGGAGAGTGGGTAAAAGAGTGCGGTGCCATTGCATAGGAACAAAAATACTTGTCTGGTGTGGTCTGGTCATGTAGAGTTCTTAGATTCTCAGAGATAACCGATATGATTGGATGATGGGTTGCTCTAGACAGACGATGAGAGGGACAGCCAGAAGAGGAATGGAAGAGGTTGTTGCTGGACATGGAAGGGATCCGACCATATTAGTAGGTAGAGGTGCCATCTAGAGTACGGAAAGTGATGAATTTAGATATTTTCATACGTGGATAATTTAGAATGGGCATAACATAAATACAAAACAGTATGCATGTGATAATCCCTGGTGAGTGGTGCTATTTTGTGTTTGGACATTTGAAGGGAGGGACATATCCACGGAGAGACTTTGGGGTGGGGGTTGGTCGACAATACCTATGTCTACCGAGTTACGTATTTAATTAGCTACGATAATTGGGGGTACCAAGCAGGGCCGGCTTTGGGTACATTCTTGATGTACCTATGCGAAAAATGATAATGCCGCCTATTAAGGGCGGACGCAGGATAACATTTCGTGGGGGAGGGGGGGGGGGCATTCCTAATAATTTGAAAAATGACGGCTAAGTACAGGGGGGTTCGGGGACACAGCCACCGAGTAAATTTTGGTTCAAGGCCATTCGATTTGTTGCAATTTTAAATTGCACATAGATATTTTTGGGAAATATAAATTACCAATGTCCACAAATTGGTACCTACCTAATAGTTTTTGCAAATGCAGGCCCGCGGTGGCAACGCCCCCGCGAATTTTTTTTGCACTTCGTGGTCATTTTGACGTAAATCTACTCGTTTCTGGTAAAATTGCTGACAACATTGCAATCAATTTTTGTATGTCACTCATTTTTCATGCGCAAAAAAAAATTCAAAATTTCGATATCCGAGAACGAGATTTGTTTGGATACATAACAAAACATCAGTCATCGTTTCGCCAAAAATAGTTTTCTTTCTTCCGAGAAAATAACATGATGATACAAAATAATAAATTTTCGAAAAATGCTGAAAGTGCTGCCTATCCGAATGTGCCTGTGGTCGCATACGTCGCGTACACCTAAAGCTGGCCCTGGTACCAAGCTATCACTCCGAAAAAAAAGAAACATCGACTTGAGACATAGGTTTTACGAAATCCAAGACGGGACTTAATAAAACACTTTTTTTATGAATATTAATAATTAGGTATTATTTTATTAAGTGATGGGTCCCGTCTTCCTGATATTGCACTAGGTAACTTACACCCGGCTGCAAATTTGCTAACACCTCGTACCTAGCTCAAGGTTGAACTGCAACACTCTTTAACTTCATGTCCATAACAGAGAATGTGTAAGAGTCAATTACTTATTATGATTATAAAAATAATTTTACCTAAAGTAGCCTAGACAGGAAAACAAATTGTGCGAAAAACAAGTGCCCATCAAATGGGAAACTTTTATATTGAAGGGACGGCACTGACAATGCAAGAAAACGAATCTGAATTAGAATTAAATTGTACCATTGCAATAATCTTGACTTATACCCACAGCACAACGTAACTTAATTGTTTCCACTTTAAGAGGAAATTTACGTGAAAACTGTACATCTTGCCTATAAATCATCATGTACACCCGCCTCCAAGTGTTCCTACCGGTTTATACATTGTGCTCTTATGAGAAACACAGTACGAACACTTGGAGGTGGGTGTACCTACTATATGTACAACCTACTAGGTAGGTGCCAGCTGACAGTTATCTTAAAACATTTTAGCCCAATCAATGCTTGTGTGAAAAGAAAACACTCAATATTATGGAAAACAATAATTGAGAAAACCTTCTCTGATAGTGATCATCCAACACAATTTGATTATTCCATTTCAAAAAGTAAACAAACAAGTGTAAACAAAACAAATACAATAACTTACGGCCACTGTAGGTAAATTTGAAGAACAAGCAGCAACATTTTCTTCTACTTCAGTCTCTTGCTCTGAGTTCTTTCTTCTGATAGTAAGCTTATTGGTCCCATTGCCTGCATACATTACAGAATACAGAGCTGAACCATTGGAGACTGTTCGAACAGGATTTACAGTTTCGGTGTTTGAACTTGATGATTCGGTTACGATAGGTACCCCTACAGCAGTATGAGTCTGAGTAGATGTACTAGTGTACACACAAGGTAATATGCTGTACGCCGATCTTGACAGACCTCCGTTGCTTACATATTCGTCTTCGTAACCTGCGCCTTCTTGAATGAATTCTAGTAAGCTTGACGTTCCCATGGAAACCCCATTTCCAGATGTATCTGGACTTGGAGATAGACATGCATACAACTCAGTCATCATTATATACTGGCATAGCTGTTTGTAGCATTGGAGCACTATTCGTAGTTGACGATTCTCTACATGATTGTCATAGTCCGTGCACAGAATGCAAATTGGTTTCAGTTTCTTCCTACCACCTTTACATTTTCGGCACACATGATGTTGACAAGGTGGTTCCGTGGACGTTTGTGGTGTTTGAGGTTCAATTAGTAAATTCCCGCAAACTGTACAACACAGCGATTGACGTAAATAGGGAAATAAAATATACAGATCATGCAAAGATGTTAAATCATTAATATCGGCTTGCATCACAACCCTGCAGACAGATGTATACAAAGTAGTTGGGTTCATCTTCTTGATTGACATTATCAATTGAATAAATTGGTAAGTAGTACTATCCTTTGTTACATATTAAACATTTTCACAAATTTAACACTCTCTGTATGTTGCCGAAACCATAATTTCTGGCTTCGGAGTTCGGATTGCTTTGGTTTTAGAATTTAGAATTTGTTAGGTTAGAATCCGGTTCACTTCGGTTCGGTTTGTATGTTTCTTTGTCCATTGTACAAGGAACAGTGGAAAGTGGAATGCAATGGCGGTCGATTGTCATTGGCTGTCAATGTCAATGGCAGTAGAAAATCATTATACCTGCCGGAAAACAGTCGTACGGAGGTGAATAATATCACTATATCTGAAGAAAAACTTCGTTTAATCTAAATTGCATAATACGTAGATAGTGCTACCTCCAAGGTAATAATTAACGCATGAAATTCCTTCACCGGCTACACCTAACTTTTCCTTCGGCCCTTCTTGCTATTGACCTGACTCAATTATCATTAATAGTTCGATTATTGAATCCCATTTATATTTTTAATTAATATATTGGTGAGTTATGTTAACAATTTAATTAGTTGTAAGTCCCACCTAAGGACCATCTAGTGGGTGTCCTACTTGGTAGATAGGTTCAAGGTTGCACTTGGTTAGGGGTAGAGTTGTTCAATTCAACCTGGCCTGTCCACACACAGATAAAAAAAGAGTTCAACAATGACATTTCACTACAGGTCGGGCCACTGTAGCCACCAATACATCATGGGGGAGGCAGCACGTTAAAGGAGACCTTACATCTTGGTAAAAACCCACTTTTTGTGTTCTACTATTTCAAAAACATTTACCAAAAAAAATAAAAAAATATTCGACCATAGATGACGGATATTATACTTGATTCAATTATGCGATATTTGAATCGCCGCGCAAACTGAATGACGTAGAAACTGATATAGAAACACCCCTAGTCCTCACGACTCACTTCTTCCCCTTCTGTCCAGCTGACCGCCCGCCCGCCGGGCAGTTGCCTTCCGGTCTGTCTGTCACGTTTACCCGCGTCAATGTAAACAGTGATTATTATACCTAATTGTCTTCCCACAAAAATAAATAATACGCAGTACGAATGACGTTATATATTGTTTTTACACACAAATAACAATGAAACAAATCAATAATATTTAAAACATACAAAAAATTAATCTTTCACAAACCATGTCTAAACGGTACTATCAAGTATAGGTATAAAGAATGTGAATGAACAAACATACTGATTACTGAAAAGCACACACTGAATATTTACACTTTATTGACTTGCGAACAAAGCAGGCTAAGAGACAGGACTGAGCTGATTTTGAGGGAAGGTCCAGGAAACTGGGAAGGCTTTGAATAGACCGGACGGAGCAGGTAGCGCCTTACCAGTTGTGACGTAGGATGGGGGGCGAGCGAGAATGTTGTTTTAGGACCCTTCCGATTTTTTTGATTTTTTTTCTTAGAATATTCTGATAATGCAAAATTAACTAATAAGCCAAGTTTCCTGAAGATGACAGTACCACATTAAGACTTAAGTAAGGTTTCCAAGGGCGGAATTTCGCCGCGTTGCGGGAGAAATTCCGCAAAATGGCCGACTTTGACCAATCACAAGCCAGAAACCCAGCGGCGAAGTCGCCGCCGAGAATGTTGAATCTACTTCTACTTTAGCGGGACGAAATTCGTTCCGCGCACCGGAAGCTGGTAGTTTTCTCACGATTACCGCCAGGTTCGTGGTGTTAAAGTTTCCGTTTTTCAGTCGACTTTCAATATCGATATTCGATATAAATCAAATATGTTGTCTGCCGTCAGGTAGTGACATGTGTTGTCAAGTTTATATTTGTTTATTAATAAAATCATGTACTTCATGGAATATGATCCAGAATATTTTATTTAAGTGGTCCAGGACAATCCTTCTTGTCTTTACGATTTTAAGATCTCGATCTCGATAGATCGACTTATTTCAGCGCTGCCTAATTTGGCCGCTAGGTACCACTACAAACTAGGCGGAGAAAAATTCGCGCTTGGAAACGGGATACTTCCGCGGAACAAATCCGTCGCGAAATATTTCCCCCAACGTGTCAAAATTCCGCCCTTGGAAACCTTACTTTACTTAGTTTTGTAGTTTTGTACGTGGAATTGAAATATTCTAGTGTGGGTGGATGGTATAGGTGGTTAACTTCCGAGAAACTTAAAACTTAGCTAAGACTTGAAAATATTTTTAAAGAAGACCATGGTTTTAACTTAGGTCATGTTCAACTCCGATGAACAGTGCATTTTAAGTCTGATGGGAGTAATGTTATGTAATTCTTAAACATATGAAAGGCCGGATTCTCACATTTAATTAAGTCTGTAAGAACTGATTCCTTTTTGTAGGTACCTAACCTTGTTGTTGTTTTTAGGGCTAGCTTTATCTAGAATTCGGTAATCATGGCCAGCTATCGGGAGGAAGAGGATCCTTTTGAAGAGGACATTGTCTTCGATCAAGCCGGTCTTCTCAATAGTTCCTCTAAGCGCAACTCTGCTATCCGACGGGTTTCGAGTGGTAAATGTGGACTTTTCTCCAAAACTCTTGGGCTGTGTGGTGCTTTCTTTGGTTTGGTAAGTATTTATTTAGTATGTTTCAATTTTGGGGGTAATGTAGTGGTGTAACATTTAATTACTAATAGTAATTAGCCAAAACTTTTACTTATCCAGAAAAGTTATAAAATTGTGGAAAATTTCTGGTACATGATATATCCCAATAAAAAACACTCTGGGTTAAAATACCAGCCAAGTCTCTTCAACTATAGACAAAATAGAAGTCTAAAAATTCAGCACTGAAAAGTACTTATTGATATCAAAAAATGGGTCAACTCAAGTCAAAACTAAATTTTAAAAACCAAATATATTGGCGCATCGTGCATATAGGTAAGTAGTTTAGAAAGCCAGATGTGAAATATTATAATATATTAAATCTATCTACATCTATAAATATAATATTTAACCCTATAATGCCCTAAACAACGATGTGCCAACTGCTAAGTATATTTTGGAACAGACCTAACAATAAGATACTTGTTCTATTTCCCAGGGTCTGTGCATTGCAATTCCGGGCCCAACATTTCTCTCGCCGTCGATGACCCTTCAAGCCGATGTATCTCCAGTCTCCAGCATCTACGCGGCCCGATCTTGCGGTTACTTGATGGGCGCCATCATTGGTAATGTACCTAGTGAATAGTACCTAATGTGTAGTATCCTCATAATATAAAGTATGCCTACTACTACAAATTCATAAAATATTTAATGCAGGACCTGTGTGGGGGGTTTATTTACCTGTAGTACTCATATAAAATTACCGAAGCACTCAATGGCTTAATAATGCATGCATTGTTAACAAACCTACCTACATGAAGTTATTTTGAATTTAGACCCCCACCAATGTTGTCTTTCTCATGATAGTTTGCCTTTGATTCTGTTGTTTCTGGAAAATTTTTGGAAAAGCTTTTAATTTAAGTAATTGAATACAAAAAGTGAAAAATAACAAAAAATATGCGGCTTCAGAAAGTGGTCAAAAGATATGGCATATTGCATTCAAAAGTCATGGTTTGGTTTCTAGTCACCGTCAGGACTCATTTGCTTCCAATAGCTCGCGGCAATTGGAAGCGATTATTACTTATGCCTACTTTTAATATGCTTTTTAGCTGCCCATTTTTTTAAGTGAAATGAAAACTTTCATACTAATTCTTTAGTCTAGGTATCCAGTTATATCTGAGAGTATGTTATTTTTTTGAATGTATTTATTCTGTCTTTGCCCTCCAAAGTTTTCACATTTTAGAGTATGTAGAATCATTTCCTTTAGTTATAAAAGTTTTGACTGTATGTTTAACAGAAATCGCTGTTGATTTCCAGGCGGATTCTTGTTCGACCATTTCAACCGCCTGTTCCTCCTCTTCATCAGCCTGCTGCTAACGTCTGTCTTCATCATCGTCGTGCCATGGTGCCAGATCTTCTGGCTACTGCAAGCATGCATGGTGCTCTTGGGTATTTCTATGGGATTCCTTGATACAGGTGGCAACGTACTGTGCTTAGATCTTTGGGGTCGCAACTCTGCTCCGTTCATGCAAGCGCTCCACTTTAGTTTCGGCCTCGGTGCTTTCGTCGCTCCGCTATTGGCTGCCCCATTCCTTCAATCACCGCTGATGCCTAATCACGTGACAAATTCGTTATCACAGTTTCCTCAAGTGCCAAAGAATCTTGATCAGCAACATCCGTTTGGTTTTCATTCGTTTCGAAATAAACGCGAAGATGAGGTTCTGTTGAAGAGTGCACATATGTTGTCGAAGACAATAGAAAATGTTACCTCTGATATTAACATTTTCAACGTCTCTCAGAATTCTCTAACGAGTGACAAGATGTCATTTTCTACTGAATTAACATCAACAACTCATATGACAATAGTTTCTCAAACAACACAACGAGTTCCTAAACCGAAACCATCTAAAACTGATGGCAGCAAACTTGGTCCGGAGAATTGGGACAGGATTCACGTCGGCAAACCACCTTTATCTGATCTCATTCTGCCATCAACTACAACTGCAACGACACCACTAGCTACTAATCCCAGCACTTTGCCAGCTGATAGTTCTACTCAACAAATGCTTGACAGTAGTCCAATCCCTGCAAGCCAAATCCAGCCCGAAGAAATCACTCTGATGTCGACAACAACAGTTGAGAAGAGCAGCTTTGCTGAAAGTGCGACAACTGCAAACATACTTCGTTATTCAACGTTGTCAACAGTGAATATCACTGCTAATTTTATAGAGAAATCGAACATCACTTTAGCTGAGGACTTGGTAACAGACATACATCAAACTAGCGAAGCTTTTGCTCAACTTTCGACAGTCTCAAATGATGTGGAATTACATAGTATGAAGAAGTCAAGTAAAGCAAACGATGCTGTGGAGCCAGGTGTAGATACTGATAATAATGAACCTGTTTATAATCAGGATGCTGACATAGATAACGAGGAGACAGTATACGCTGAGGAGACTAACGTTAGTAATGAACACAACGAACCGACGTACATCCAAGAACCAGTCGTGGATGCTGGGAAGGATGAGCCAGTTGAATCTATCTTTGCAAGGGGAGATAGTGCTGAAAACGATTATGAGAACGAGCTGAAACAGGAACCAGTTATTCCCGATTCAAGTTTTTCTGAGGAAAGTAGAAAAGTAGAATATGAGCAAACTACGCCTCACGTGATACCGTTGCCAACAGAAGTAATTCTGCAAACATTAGCTACGACACCTAGGCATGTCCACCATTTAAAACCTGGCACTTATGATAATGATACTGAGGACATCAACTCAATCTTTAATATGTTTGCAAGTGGTATCGAAAAATATGGCCTCACCAAAATTCAATTCACTTACCTTATAGTTGGTTTGTTTGTGTTTGTAATCTCACTCGTATTTTTGGGTTTCTTGTGCCACAACCCTCGAGATCCCAAGTCGAAGCAAGAAGAAGGCCAGGGGTCAAAGAAGGTGATCAGTCCAAGCATGAGTGCAAGCTTTGTTTGTTTGATGTCTATATTTTTGTTGTTGTATGTCGGTTTGGAGGTAACATACGGCCAAATGGTCATTGCTTACTCTGTTCATAGTGACCTCCAACTACTTCAAAGTACAGGGAGTGTATTAGCTGCTGTGTTTTGGGGCACATTTTCAATTACTCGATTTGCATCTATTTTTTCTTCTAGTGGACTAAGTCCTATATCAATGATGCTTTTTAACTGTGCACTATGTACAACTGGAACCATAGTACTCTCTTCTATGGGAAACCGATTTGAGTGGGCCCTTTGGTTGGGCACTATTCTTTTAGCAGTTGGTCTTGCATCAATATTCCCTACTTCAATACTATGGATTGAACGGTACATCCATGTTACAAATAAAGTAGCGGCTGTCTTCGTTATAGCAGTTACTCTGGGACAAATGATATGTCCAATTATCATCTATCATCTCATGGTGTTGCATCCTACAATGCTTATGCATTCCTCTCTAGTCATCAATATCTTATGTATATTCTTTTTTGTAATCATGTGGAAACTTGCCTCCAAACTTGGAGAAAAGTATTGTGTTGTCAATAATAATGGCTATCAGTTGGCTAACCAGAATGAGGAAGAAGATGACCTTATAGAAATGTCCCCGTCTCACAACCGGCTATCGCTTACGCGGCACAGCTTAGCATCCGAGCATAGGTCACTACTTAACGGAAATTCAACGCAACTGCCTTAGCATTTAATGTCTGTGTGATCTCAATCTATTTAATACATAGTTAAGTAACGGTGAGCAGTTTATTGTGAGTGAATGTAAATTATGTTTTCATTGCAAAGAGGAAGGAATATATTATTATATCTCGCAAGTACGGATCTCAAATAATGACAATTTGTGTGCATGCTATTGTTGTTAATCATATTTTTTGTAGTCAGATTTATTTTGTTACTTTGTAAATGAATGTACCTCGAATTGGTATAGTGCCATAATATTATGTTCACATAGCTTTGTCTCAAATAAAGAAGCCATGAAAGTTGATGAAACCATAAAACTACTGGCTTTCAACTAATTAGGTATTCTAATTTGTATCCTTAATTTCTTATAGTAATTGCATATCAACTCTCAATGGATCATGAAAATAGTTTGAAGACGTATGACTAAGGACTGTTAAGATTGCATCACTTTAAATTCAATATACCTATTTTCCTTTTCCAATCGTTAGCAATAATCCCCATTCAACATACTACCAAAAGATTATACTATCTATGTATTGGCATGGTACCTACCTAATATTCCTTCGATTAAAGTGAATTTTACTTCCCCCTTGATATCACTTTCAAAAATGCATATAAATTTGCAGCTTTAATGAAGAAAGCATAATTTGTAAATGCACATTGAATAATGTGCTTGGATATACTCGTGGAAGGAACAGGTGTTGTTTAAACATATCAAGTTGCATAAAGTTTGTCAATAGACTACTAGGTACTCCAAATTTCCAATTTTCTTAAAAATAAAACAGTCTGTACATTTTTATCGGAAATATATATTCCCTTATTGTTTGTTTTGTATATTTATACAGCAAAGCGACTGAAACTTCCAAACAATACAGAATTATGAAGACACATTTTTATTTATGAATAATGGATTTTTAAAAAATATTGAAAATTCAAATATCCCGGTCACTAGAATTCAGTAGGTAATCTTGACAAAATTATCCCCATATCCTTAAACATCAATTTTGAACATAAGAACAGTTGTTAAGCCCGTACGTCAGCCGCAAACAGTACTCAAATGGTTATGGGTGCCAAATAAATGTATTCACAGAGAGTTCGTTGTAATATTTTGTTTTACAACTCCTTCAATCCTAGTGATAAATCTGTGGTTTTGGTACCACTGTTATAGCAGTTGTGGGCGGTGACTAACTTCGGGCTCAACAAGTGACACTTCTAAACACCTGTCAGATAACAAGAGAAATACTTGAACATTGAAATAACAACTGTTGATATGCGTGTTTTTCCTTTTTTATTGTTTCTTTATTCCCTTTGTCTACTCTTCAGCGCTCAAGTACAAAACATGAAACTTCTTGTATAATAAGTACAAGTACCTACTTAAACATTTCGTGACATTGTTCCTTTTAGGGTGCAACTAAAATAACAGCTGGAAATAAGGTTAGTAGATATTTTGTAATATTTTTCTAATTAGTATTTGGTAGGTAGGATTGCTGCACAGGTTTTTTTGTACGAAGTGCCTCTAGCCCTGTTGAAATTGTATGTACTATTTTGTATCTACTTGTAATTCTTTTAATTTTGGTAATTGTCGATAGCATGCACCTTGGTCGACACCTTTAACATAAATATGTATTGTAACTCCCATCGCTTAACAATATGATTGTTATAATGAGGTAGCAGTGGTATTGGCTTGCATGATAATTGTAAGTGAGATGTAACTGGGTTGGTATGCAGAGCAATCGAGCAACTTCATCGAAATGTAAAAAAAACTTTTTAAGTAAGGTTTCCATGAATCGCAAACGGTTCAGTTTCGTGATATTATCATTGGAAAACAACGAAAAAGGGGTGGAGTTGGAGTTGCGCAATTGTTGTACAACAATCGCGAAAAGATTATTATTAAGACCTTATTATTTGATGTTTCTGATAATGGTTGCAGATGTCACTATGGGTGTCAAATCGCTGTCAATTTATAGGTTTATTGCGATTCATCAAAACACGAATTGCGTGCAATTTGCGATTTGAATGCGAATCATGGGAACCTTACTTTATGGGTAAATTACAATGTACGAAATTAACAATAACAATACTCGATTACCTACCACCTATGTCCATGCCAATGATAAAATGCCGATGGTTGTGTGTTTGATCAAATTCCTGAGACTTCAAGATGTGTAACAGACATTTAATGACACTGTACCTACTTGACAGTCCGTCATTGAAAATGCTATGCTTTTCCTGTCATTATAGTGTATTTTGAAGTGCTGAATTAATTGCATACCTACATCAGCAGTTGTTACCTATGTTAATTACATGATTTATTGCATCTACAGGTTTCCAATACAAGGATAGTTTTTTTTACTTTTATGTTCAATTTTAATGGATAATACATTAAATAGAAGACCACTCCTTCATGAAAGGGAGCGAGAAAATGAGGAAGAAACTGATTCTTCTGAAGAAATTGACGAATATGACGAACTTAACGGGGAGAAAGATGTATCTCCACTTTTTAAACCCAGAGAACCAATGGACAGGTAAGGATTCCGTTCAACCTTATCCTACTTTGTTCTACTTGCCAGGGCAGCCACTATTTGCAATTTACATTAAAATTTACAATTATTACACATTACTTTTCTACCTACAAATATTTGCCGTTATAATAGTTTATACTGTAGGTCAGTGGTACTCAACCCGCGGGCCGCATGCGATTCGCGGGACTAGTTTTTGTGGCCCCCAAGTTGATGTTTCAAATAGGTCTACTTATTCACAAAATATGTACTGTGAAAATAATATTTAAAAATATAGTGATTCTCGTTTCATTTGAGAGAAATTTGAGAGTCGTTATTTTATTATCCACGCATCGGGCTGAAAATGCGACGAAAGCTAAATGTAACTTCATACTTGTTGCAACAAAAATGAAGTCTTTTACCAATTCCGAAAATTTAAAAGAGTGTATTGTTTTGGCGAGTGAAACATTGTTCAATTTGTTTCCTAATAAACAAGGCACTGAATGAAGCAGGCACGTAGGAAAACTGACTGACCTCCCCACTATCAGAAATCACAATACAAAATTCAGTTTAGCGTCCCAGAATCACTGAAATTGTTCCAACGTTCCAAATCTGAATAAAAAACGCCCTGCGGGCAACAATTGGAGAGTACCTAGTTCAGTTCGTGTATTTTAGAGTCCCAGAATCAATTTTAAATTGTTAAATTCTAAAAAAAACGCCCTGCGGGGCTAAGGCTGAGAGGCTTCGGCCCCCCCCCCCCCCCCCCCCCTCCCCCCATGATCAGAGTTGTTTCTACGTGCCTGGAATGAACCCAATGTGAGCATTATTGTACTTTATTAAAAAGTGCGGCTCGCCAACAAAAGCAAATTTGTACCTACTATTGGCCCGCAACTCGCAAGTCAAAAAGGTTGAGTACCACTGCTGTAGGTACTGGTCCATGGTAAGATAAAATAATGAATTATGTAGCCAAAAATATCACTTTTAAGTTAGATGTATACCCAACGCATTAAGTTGTGATAAAACTTACCCCCTATCGCGACTACCAGTCGTACACAGACGTAGTATAAGTTGCCTAAAAGACAGATATTTGTATAGAGAGAGAGAGGGGTGATTTGCAAGACTGGTTTTATCATTGGCTTTTATCACGACTTAATGCGTTGACTGTACCTACTAAGGTAATTCTCCTATTATTTTTATTTCTCATTATTCCAAGTTTTCTGAAGGTTCTTAAAGTGGAATAAATTAATTTTGGTTCCAAAACAAAAAAAGCACTTGTTAAGTTGTTATCAATCTCCTAGTCGCATATCAGATAGGAAGTAAGTCTACTAACTACCTTAATTCATATTGTAGGTACCTGTACACATTTTATTTTTACATTATTTCAGGTACAATTTGGCGTATTTAATTTTTTATCTCTTGGGGATGACTACTCTTTTACCCTGGAATTTCTTTATCACTGCTGACAATGTGAGTAAAAAAAAAGCAATAATGTTATCAATCTTTATTTGTTGAGATACTTAATTACTTGTTTTGTTTCAGTACTGGATGTACAAGTTACGCAATGTGAACGAGACGGAATCACACCCGAATGTGAATCGTACTACCATGCAAGCTGAGTTTGTTGCATACCTCAGCGTTGCCTCCACTGTTCCCAACACTCTCGTTCTCGTACTTAATACGTTGCTGAGCCATAGGTACAAACCATACATTTCGAATTACTTTGAGTAACTACTTAGAGAATAATCAGTGGTCGAATTGGAAGTCAGTCCATGGGGGGATGGTGTATTGGCAGGATTTCTGCCCAGGGGGGGGGGGGGGGGGGGGGGGAGGCAAGTGAAGGAACAATACTTGCCAAGCGGAAAGGGGGGGCGTGGAGGGCGGGCCCCCCACGTTGCCCTGCAGGGCGTTTTTTGTTTTTTTGATACTTTGAAATAAATTTTGAGACGTTCTGAGATGTAGTTATTTTGATTTTCAACGGGGAATGCTCTACAAACCTTGCCCCGCAGGACGTTTTTTGGTTTTTTGACACTTTGATATCAATTTTGAGACGTTCTGAAGTGTATTTTTAATCTCTCATGGGGGGATGGTGAAGTGGACAAATTAGCCATGGAGGGATGGAAACATCAATATATTCTCCATGGGGGGATGCCATCCCCCCGCATCCCCCCCCCCCCCCAATTCGACCACTGAGAATAATAACATGCAGTGAACAGATTTGTTAACTGTATGTAAATTTTAATTCTTAATTTTAATTATTTAAAAAAAGGAAAGTGGAGTGTTATTTTTGTTAAATAACTTGATTGTGAATTTAATTTATCTAAGTGTAGTAAAATTAAATGTAAGAAGTTCCAATAATTTTAATAACAACCTTATTGATTACAGAGTATCCCTCGAAGTGCGCATGGTTGGCTCTTTAGGATGTATTGTAATGCTTTTTATTGCAACAACAGTTCTCGTAAAGGTTGATACCGACTCTTGTAAGTACAATGAATTGTAAAGTCTGCTAGTCTACAAATTTTCTAACCAGAAAGAATATTTTTACATCTGTCATTTACATAAATTTAATCTTTTTAGGGCAGGAGATTTTCTTTGCGGTCACACTGAGCATGGTAGTGTTACTCAATAGTAAGTAAGGCTGATTGATTATCTACTCTTAACATTGAATGAGAAATGTGTGCCATCGTCGATTACGTATTTATTCTTATCAAAGAAAGAACAAATCTTGCTTGAGATTTGTTAGGCTCGCAATCTCATTTGTTGAACTTCTCCGTACAGTAGCAACGAGCCAAGTCGTAATGGGAAGGCTGAATAGCACCAAACTCTGCAACGGCAACTCTAGTGTGATGCAGTCTTATCATAAACTAGAACTAGAAATACCTATTCCAACTGTAGTTAATGTTGTTCCAAAAGTACTTCATTATTTCATCTGGCAGAACGTCTGAATTTTGTTGGTCTAATCCCAGTGGAATAATGCTAACATTTTCTGCTCTAAAATGTAGAAAAAAATGTTAAAGAAATGAAAGAACACAGTGCAAAGTTTTTAGGTATCTAAAAAGATAAAATCGAAGTTGACATTCTTCCAGTTCAGCAGTAATGAACAGTACTTTTATTGGAAAACATAATTCCCGTTTGACTTATTCAGGTGGCCCATCTTAACTAATGAAATAATTGTATTTCCAGTCGCAAGTGCTGTGATGGGTGGGGGATTGTTCGGCATTGTTGGCAAGTTCTCGGCTCGATACATCACGGCTGTTGTCAGCGGTCAGG